>PVHY01001189.1:0-171021 GCA_004024945.1 Uropsilus gracilis
CTTTCTTCTCTAGGGGTGCCCCCAGGATGCAATTTCCCTTCCCTTCCCGTCGGGCATGAAGCCCCTTACCAGCAGCTATTTCTTTCCGGGCGCAGCTCATTGCTTCTCGACTGTGCACCCACCAGAGAACAGCCCGCTCAGGTCTGTGCACCACCCGCCCCTCCCCACCGACATCCCACCTGGTCTCTGAAAGTCAAAACTTTTACTTCCCCGGAAGATGTCCCGAGGGAGAATCGCGAGGTGGGGAGCGGTGCGGGCACAGTCGGCCACATCGTCCGGTAGCCCTAGTTAGGTCCGAACGGCTGGAGCGCCCCAAGTTTCCCAAGATAAACGGGCTCTGGATTTCCCCAAGTTCGCTTTGGTCTGGAACTTGTCCCAGCGAGCAGGTGACCGCGCGCAGCCGGGCTCCAGCCTCGGGGACCAGGAGGCAGGCAGAGAGCGCCAGGAGACCTCCCCTCCCACCCCAACCTGCGAGGCAATGTCCCAGTCTCCGGGAAGCCTTCGCACAGCCCCGACACCCGCACCTCAGTCAGGGCCCCCAGACGGCCAGCGCCCTCCCTCACGACCCTTCTGGCGCGGAGACATTTTCGGGGGGATCCCCGGGCGCGGTCTTGGCTCGGATCACGCAGCTCCGCGTCTCCTTTGGGCTTTCCTTCCCCTCCACTTGAGGGCTTCCCAGAGTCCCTCTCCTTCGGGAGGGTCCAGGCTGCCCCTCTGGGGTGTGGGATGGAGGAGAAAGTCCCCCCCACCACCACCCCCGAGCAAGCCCAACTCCCCCTGCCCCCTTCTCCAGGAGAGGAGCAAAGGAGTTCTGGCCTCAGAGTCTCACAACTTCGGGCTCCCTCCCACCCCGGGCAACTTTGCCCCGCGGCCGGCCGGCTCCCGCACCAAGCCCCGCGCCGGGTGCTCGCCTACCTCGGGGTCCACACAAAGCTCAGGGGTCCCTCCGGCAATGGAGTCACATCGTTGCCCCGCTCCTGGCCCTTGCGCCAAGCGCCGGTCCCCGTCGCGGAGCCGCTCGCCGCGGGCCCCACAGCAGCGCTGGCAGCTGCGGCTCAAGAGTCTCATCAAAGCTCCACGAGGAGGAAGTGGGGGGCGCGCCGGACCGGCTCCTCGGCCCCGCCCGGGAACCCGCGGCGCGGCTGGGTGCGCGGGACGGCGAGCGGGCGGGTGCGCCCGGGCACAGCGGCGGCGGGGACCCGGAGCTCCAGCCTGCGCCTCCAGCTCGGGTCAGACATTATTTAGCTCTTCGGTTGAGCTTCGATTGGTCAAACGGCGCCGCCCCCCGCCCCCCTCCCCTGGCTCGCCCGCGCCACCGAAACCCGTGCGGGGCGGCTGCTTAAAGGGAACGCCGCGCCTTTTCCTCTGCGGGGTTCAGCCCCCGGGACTCCGGGGGCGCCGGGGGCTGCTCGGGCCAGTGCTCTCCGCGCCTGCAGCTTCAGCGACGTAGCCCCACGAACTCCGCGCCCACCCCGGATCCCTCCAGAGGACGCACGCGACGCGCGGACCACTTCCAGGGGCGACGAACCCCCGCTTGGGGGAACCCCGCGTGGCGAGCCCGCGGAGGAAACTGCGCCGCTGGAGCAGAAGAGGAAGAGTGCGAATTGGGCTCCCCGGGGTCTAACTAGCCTCCGTTGCTACTCCCCCCTCTCTCGCCAACACCCAAGTTTTGTGGGAGAGGGCGTGCGTTTCCCGGGCCACAGACACACCTTCCCGCACCTTCCCGCACGACGCAGCTGGCAAACGCGGACACACAATGAAATCGCACAGAGCATGGGGTGGGGGGGTGGGGGGAGCTATTGGTTTACTCCGCTGCCTTAAACACGCGGGCTTAAACAGAGTTCGTGCACTGACCTCTCCAGAGTTTGCCTAATAGGAATTCAATCAAGATAATAACGGCATTCTTTATTCATGAACGCCCCTAGATAACGTTACACCAAGTTACTTGACTTGCTCCAGCCAGGAAACCAAGGCAATGACAGACTTCACTAGAGCCACACGCTTTCCAGCAGACCCAACAGAAAAAAAAAAAAACGAACAGAGAAAGGAAGAAAAGAAACCCACCTTTTCAGTCACTATTTGTCAAAGTAAACATCGAGGCAGTTGTCTGGGGAAGACTTCGGCCAGTAAACTCCCAGACTCTATATAGACATCTATCTCTCTCTCTCTCTATATATATATATTTTTACCGTTCCCTTTGGTTAAAAAGAAGGGGGTGGGGGTGCGAGTCTTTGGTGCTCGGTGTGTACTTCTTCTGTTCTGCAGCAAAGAAGTTAAATTATTGATAGTGGAAATTGCATGGCGGAGGTAATACTCGCACCCCTTGAGCGAGGAGCTCCATTTGATCTCGGCAGAGACAGGGAGATTTCATGCTAGCTCGCCGGGGGAGGGCGGGGGGAGCGGCAGCGCGAGCAGCCCTCTCAGCGGTGAATGGGAAAGTGGGTGGGAGTCCACGAGAGGGCTCCACGGTGCCTTGACGTGCGCTGTCATATGATACCTCCGCTGCCTCGAAATAGACACTCTAGTGCACGAATTACCAGAATCAAAATTCAGCGCATTTAAAATGATACATCTTTTATTAGAAGAGTTCCGTTCCAGGGCATTGCATGGTTTTGCAGATGTTTTCACTTCCCTCCCTAGCAAACTTACACACACAAGCCAGCCCTTTTAATAATGAAGCTAGGCAGCAAGGATAAATAAAAAGCCTTGTTTTAGCGTGTGTGTGTGTTGGGGGGTTAAGGGGGCGGGGAGAGCAGTTGGTTCAGTTTAACCTTCCTTCTCGGCCCCCAGCCCGAGCCCCTGTCCCAGCAGAATAGCAGTTCTAGGGTATTTTTGGTCACTAACCAAGACCCTTGGACAGAGTATATGTGGCTAGGGTCCAAAGGACCATTTTCAATTAGCATTAGACGAACGTTGTCAAT
Organism: Uropsilus gracilis; assembly: GCA_004024945.1. Classification (NCBI taxonomy): domain Eukaryota; kingdom Metazoa; phylum Chordata; class Mammalia; order Eulipotyphla; family Talpidae; genus Uropsilus; species Uropsilus gracilis. The sequence continues at coordinate 2,922 of PVHY01001189.1, forward strand.
CTTGTGCCTAGCTTCCTGCTTTAAAGGAGCACAATCTTCCCATTAGCCAACCCACTCGGAGGGGCTTAAAATTTAGACTAAAACAAGACAGCGTATCTTAACCTCGAGCCTTTGGACTTTCTCTGAGCATGAAAATCACCTGGGTGCCTGTTAAAATGCAGATTTTCTCCGTTTGACACAGTGAATGAGTAGGGGTGGAGCAGCGTCCAGGAAGTAACAATTTAGCTGGCACCTCAAGCAATTCGGGTACAGAACGGCTGAGGTCACTCTTAGAGACACGTTGTGGAAATAGGTGTCAGACGAATCTCCCATCCCCCGCCCTTGTCTCAGGCAGTGTTATGTATACGTGCATTTTTCTGTAATCTCTAAAGGGTCTGACCTAATAATTGCTAAGACTCTTTACTGTAAGAATTTTCCTAAAGACGAAGGAATTTATAAACAGCTCCCTTCCCTGGACCCTCTTTTGGTTATCAAGAATGTGTTATTGAACCGAATATGTAATATTGCTATATATTTAGTTCGGTTTACCTGAGGGGTTTGCAGTGAACAAAATTAGTTCATTTGTATTAGCTGTTTTAGAACTTTCGAAGACTAGTAACAGAAGTGACTACTCTCATTTTGTAAATGAAGAACCGGGGACTCCAAACCACGAAATAATTTGGCCCAGTTCACCTAGCCAAGTGCCAGAGACAAGACTTCAGTGTGAGCAGGAACTCCAGTTAGAAATATTTCTGCCTCCCCTGTCCCACCCGCAAACAGGAGAAACTATCTGTTCCCTGGAAGTGTTATCAGGATGTGTATTCAGAGTATCTTTGCGAATTGTTGGGCTGAATAGTCAAATTATTCAAATATATGCATATTCTTAGAGTGTCACACATTTAGCTTTGCACCTCTGTCAACTTGACAGAACACATGACCAATACAAACTACCCTTACAGCACAGATGGCGAAGTTTATTGTGGAATATTTAATGAATGTGAAATGTGCAGGTTAGTGAGAAGTGAGGAAGGATGGAGGGCATGAAACAGGTCCCGCCTACCTCAACGAACCTCTGTATTGGTACCCAGTGGTGTAGACAGAGCGCAGACACAATTTCTTTTAAACAAAACAAATTAAAAGTCTATCTTTATAAATAACATATTTGTACTACTTTATAAAGTACTAGAGGAGCCCTATTTTAAACCTTAAAATATGCATAACTGTGCTAACCTCAAACTGATGCTTACTTTCCAAGTTTAAATTTGCTTGAAAATGAGTTATTTCCCCAGGTTTTTAAAAACTCAGTTGTAATTTAATCCCTTTCTGGAAAAGTAACTGGCAAGTGAATGTCCATATTCTTCACATTCTCAATGCTGCACAGTTGGAAGTCAAGGCAAATTGTTTACCTGCTAAATTCACATTGCCAAGTCAGCATTTCTGCTGAAAGAAAAGGTGTTCCCACTTTAGTGACTCTGATTGTGTCTATGGTCAATGCGCCTATTCCTACTTTCCTTTGACTCTATTATAAATAAATGTCTGTAGCTCTATTTTCTGGTGTGTGGTAAAGTTTTACTGAAGAAAAGATGGAGTCAAAAATTGCAGGAATATTTGGAGATAAAAAAATTCAGATAAATCTCATGAATCAGACATCTCTTTACACTTCTCAGAACTTCCAATGTCTCTGATTTGAGATCATAGTATTACCAAAACCAGTAAAAGACCAGTCCCAAAACACTTAACTCTTTTGCCTTGAAAGTATGCCTTCTATTCAAAAACAATGAAGCCAACATGAACTGAAGTTGTCCTAGTGTCTTGCATGGAATTTGTAATTTTTTTTCACACTTGCTTAATTCATGTTTCATATCGATAGTGTCAGAGGCCTAAGATCAATGTCTGTATACAATTATTTTCCTGTTGTGATTGGGTCGCTGCTGAGTATCCCACATTTCTTATTCTCCTTAGATACTGATCTCTGACACAATAGTTATGCTAGGAGAAAAGAATTTATCCTCTGAACATTTTCTCAGCAATCCAAAGAAGGCATAATTTCACTGCTTGAAATGAAAATGCTTTCTATTTCACTTTTGTAAGGGCTCAAAAAATTAACTTTGAACTAATTGAAATCTTTATTTTTGGTTACCGTCTAATACTGTTCTCATGCATGATCTAGAAGGACAAAGGTCAGGAAGAAATGAGAATTTCCATCTACTTGTCAGGAAATATAAACTAATCCTCATTACCCAAGTGGGAATAGAGGCATTGGCTTAGATTTGACATTGACATATTTTTTTCTATTAATAATTTTAATTGGCTGAAGTGAATTATACTATCAGTATAAGCATTTTATGTTTAATTATGTTAATTTAAGTTTCTTAGTTACTTCTGCCTTCAATCTTGCTTGTACAAAAGGTGTCTAAAATGTAATGAATCAACCTCAAAAACTGCTGAAAATTGGAGCAAGTAATTAGCATAGGAAAAATAATAAGTAAACAGAAAATTCTCCTGCTGAGCAGAGTGTCAAAGGTGTTTTCAAATTCATGCTGGATGATTTTGAAGACCCAATCCATCATGATGCTCTGTCACTCACAATCCTCCAAATTACTTGTCAGGCCTGTTCTGTGACAAATATTTAAGGGAGAAATAATTCTGCTATCCACTAGACAACACCTTGAGATGAGGTGTTCTCCCTTGTAAGCTTTTTATGAACCATAAGAAAAGCATATGCCATATTCAAATGTGTTCAAATTGGTCAATGGCCTGTTACAGTAATTAAGGAACTGGACACAGCCATTAATACCAAACCAAAAAAAGGAACCACAGGAAGAAAATATTAGGAGGATCATGAGTAGTAGCACAAGAAAGTAAAAACCTGATCCCATCTGTGAATAATCGCAGTTGGATCAAGTAAAACTGCAAAAAGTCATTATGAAACAACTGAGACTAACCCTCAAACATATGAGAATCATCAACTTGTAACTTTCAGATTTTACCTGAGAACACATAAAAATTAATAGTGAGGACTAAATGGATTTACTCATTGTAATGCTTGAATAAGCATGATCAAAGGGAGTATGGTCATGGATTTAGGGCAAAAGTTTGAGCTGGCAATGAGAGTTGACTATGGTATTTGTTGGTTTCACTGAAAAGAAATAGGAAGTTTAGACCAAAGGCTTTTCAAGGCTTTGAATCAAATATAAAGAACAGATTACCTTATTTCTGAGTCTCAACTATTTAGGTTATGTGATAATTGGGGTGAGAGGTTTTCAATTGTAAAATTATATATCCTTCATGGAGAAAGTTAGAAACTTCTGCACAAAAGATAATTTAGGAAAAATATCACGGAACTTCCCAAATATGATTTCAAAATCATATTTAAAAACCATACTAATAAATCATATTAAAATCATATTTAAAAACCATACTAACAAATCAAAATAATATCATATTAAAAACCATACGGGGCTATTGTCACATGCTTCTGAATCTATACTGTGCATGGTTTTAATGGTTTTTTGATGAAGGACCTGGGGAGGATGTATAGCTTGTCCTTTTGTCTAAATCCTCTAGCTAACACATATGGTAAAAATAAAATCTTCAATGACCCATGCGTGTCAGCAAGGGTTAAGCATTAGATCTAACTTGCAAAAAAGAATCATTTGAAGACATCAGAAACACCTGATTTTCTCAACTTCAGTTTGCCTTCATATTATAGCTAAATTCATTCAGTTGAATGAATGAAGAACCTGCTTAATATCTACCACCAGATACTACTGTATGAACTAAGATAGTGCAACATATTTCAGCCCTGTAATTGCTCAAATTCTAGGACATAAGATTAGTCTTTCAATCCCTTATGTCATTTGCGAAATAAAGGTGGGATATTATGTTTTCTTTCACTTTGGTTTTTTTCTGCTATGGGTTTGAGATATAGAAAATCACCATCGACAGACCGTTAGTTGCCAGAGAGTAATAGTGGTAGACAAGAGATGTGTTACCCAAGCTGAAATGGCACTAACCAGTTGGGGAGGGTCCATCAGTATCCCAGTTATCCTTGGCTAGCAGGAAAGAAATAGAGGGGTAGAGGTAGTGGTGAGGAAGAACATATATGTGAACATATATGAACATAGTTCAGGCAAAGAACTTTTCTAAATATGATTCGGTATACTTAAAAGGAGATAAATCTAGGATGGACCTTGGGAAAGGATCTCATCTCTCTTAATTATCTTAGACCTATCCATGTAGACCAGGGAAGTAACCCATACATGCTTCTTTGAGGACCTTCCTAAGAATTCAACAATTTCAGTGCTTGGAAGTTCTCATTTATAATACATTTTTGTTCTTGCTGTAATTTATATCTTATTTCATTTCATCCAACCTTAGTGAAGATGGAGAACAGCTGCTTTCTAACCTTCTTGTGTTATTAAGTCACCACTCAGACTGTTCTCATAGCAAGAGATCAGATCTCACAACCTTTCTTCATAAACTCCAACTTCCAATTCATTAATCATTTCCCTTGGCCTATCCTGGACCTCCTCCAAACTCTCTATATTCTTCTGAATATGTGGAGCACCAAACTAGACATTTGTGTGAAATTCTCCAGGGCTCAGGAAACATTGGAGTCATGAGTTATTTGAACACAGCTGTTGGGAAAAGCTAAAGGGAAGATTCAATCAGATTGACAAATCCTTCCTTTGCAAATTGGAGACAGAAATGGTTGCTTTGCAAAAAGATGAGTCTTGATATGAAAGACCCATCTCCTATCCTTAGTTTTTAGATTGAAGCATTTTACAAAAGAAACAGCTCTTGAATAGAACACTTAGTTTTCACTTACCTCCTCTCAAAAAAAAAATCTGTTTTATAACAAGTGATTTGTCAGTAATTCATTTAATATTCCAAGTAGTGGACCTTCAACCATGGAGTTGAAATTGTGCTTTCATATTCTGAATGTTTACTTTGCTATCATTTCTTTCATAAGATAAGGTCTGTGAAACACTGTACTACTTTTGAAGTTTGAAATTTCTCCTTAATTGCACTGCTTCTTTCCATTTTTGTCTATATAGGAAATCTGTTTAGTACAGAGTACAACTAAGTTGAAGTTCATAAAAAAGAATCATACTAACCTACATGATACCTAGAATTAAGTTGTACCTAGTTTGTCACATAATTCCAAGTTTGCCTCATAATTCCAAGTGACCAAATATTTTGGGTCTTCAGCCCAACTGAAGATCATAGGATCAGCAGAAATACCATTTTCACTACTCATGCTTATCTACTTATGGCATATTCAACAGTGGTTACAAAATCAGTCCAATAACCTCAAGAAGTTGGTGGGACATGGAATGAAATCAGCATACTACAAAGAAACTGAGAAAGAAAGAAGACTATTTCCCCTTCTTAATTATTTTAGGACATTGTCAGTGGACTCCGTGGCCAAAAGGAAACTACTAGAATGCTGTAACAGGCACTTTTGAAGCATTAGTATACCAGCACAGGCCGCTAAGAAGTAGTAAGTCTAGTTGGATCTAAGAAAAGGTGATGTTTATGTAGATCAATAGGACAAATGCGATGTTTCATAAAAAGTTGAAATCAGAGAGATGAGGTCGAATGGGGAATGAATGGGAGAGAGCAGAGTCATGCATCTAAATTTTTGAGACCCCCCCTTAACTTTTTTTTCCTAGTCATGCTATATATGAACTCAGAGAAACTCACTTTTATGACAGTAGTCATAGTGTGGGAGGAGGGAGATATATGTGGGATGGGGATTATAAGGTTAGATACCCAAATTTGCTAATCAGATACTGACTCTGATACCAATTAATATATTTCTGGCCACATTCAGATCATAGTTTTCCTCAAGATGACCTCCATGCTGAATTAGAAAAATGAAGATCCAACATTTCCTTTATTGTCAAATTTCATGTCTCTCCCAAGTGCAGTAAAAATTTTAGCATGGAGTATCTTTTATTTCATAGGTATGTTTTGCTGGAGTCCTTGGGAGAAATGAACCAATATTATAAAACATTCTGACCTTTTTAATAAAAAGAATGTTTGCAGGATTAAAATTAGTTTGCATTGCTTGTTGCTTTATGTCTATACTAAATTCTTCCTTGAATTACCATTCTCACATAATAAACATTCTTCTGGCATCACAACCAGATTGTAGATGTGATCATCTTAGAACTACTTTGCAAGCCAAATTTCTATCTCCTTCCATTCTATCTGCACACAAAAACTAATTAGTATAAAGTAAGTAAAAAAAAAGATGAATCTCATAAAAAAGAATCATTTTAACCTACCTGATGCCAATTAAAAAAAATATTTAGCAGTTCCACATAGACTTTCTTATTTGCTTGACTAAATTGCACTTTAAATTACTTTTTAATATTTTGGTTTTGGTAATTTGTTATTTGATGACATGATTTCTCCCTCTTCCTGGGAAGAATATATCAAGCATCAAATTCCTCCTTTATTAATTGATGTTTATAAAAGCACAACTTCAAAAGTATTTATATACATGGATAGCATATGAAGAACACAAAAGTTCTTAAAGAAAGCCTAAAAGAGTATTTCTTTGGGAAATGATATGGTCTTGAAAATATAAAGTCTAAATTAGTAAATATTTCAAATATTTTTAAGACTTGGGGTTTCAATAAGTATAGTTAACTTTAAAGTCCACCCATCCCCCTACTCCCAGATTTCTTGCCCATTTTAAAGGAAGCAAACCCATTTCTTATTTGTTTTATTTTTCTCTGGGGTGAGGAGAGAGCAAGCTATTAACATTCTATTGAAATTTATTAATTGCATTTATGTTCTATTTCAGAAAGTGGATAGCATCTGGAATGCACAGAATTATCTTACCTAAATAATATGATTCCTTACACATATTTGATTCCTTACAAAACGCTGGCAGTTCTGCACAGACCACTGACTTATGCTAGCTAAGACTTGCCAGCATGTGCCCAATCTTAATATAAAACTCCATCTTTCTAGGAGTTGCTTTCCAGGAGTAAGATGGATAAAATGAATCAGGAAGATGCCCAAGATACGGCATAACTCCCAGACTATCTCCCAGTTTAACGTCTACAGTTGGAACTCTGAGCTCTGAGTTGGTGCAAAGACACAAAGGACCCAGACACTAATTCTTGGCATCCTACCAAATGAGTTGCTATTTCCAGAGAAGTTCCAAGTTTAGAGTGGAGCTTTTGGAGGAAGAACACTGAATTGCACAAGGAAAGCCAATAAACATTTTAGTCCCCAAAGGGGACTGTAAGCCTTGTAATTACGTTGAGTACTATGCTTGTCCATCCTCGTCTTCTCCATTTCTGTAAACAACATGTTAGCTTTGGATGTTTGTCATCCACTATGTTTTTGGAGAGGGCGTTCCTCATCACAGCATCTGCAGTGCTATAGCCAGTAAGAGTTTGAAAAGGCAAATTTATGAAATGGCTTCTAAACATACTAAATCCTAACCTAAACAATTTATAACTTTTCTTACTCAGTAACTCTCAGAAGTCAACTAACTTGGAACTGCCCTAAACAAGTTAAGAAAGGAGTTAGACATACTCCATTGGCTTCATAAACTAAAGTAAGTGGAAGGAAGAACGTGCAGGTAAAGAGTGCCAGACACTAATCTTTCTCTTTAGGCACTATGTACTCCTTTCTGGACAATTCTAGCTTGTGTTTTTAACACCTAACAACTATAACGTCACCGTCTAAGATTGCATAGGTATTTATATACATAGATATTTGACTTCCTGATTCAAAGAAAAGACTTTGGAATTAGACTGAAAGGGGTTTGGTCCAGCTTGGCCAATTGGGCTCTGCTAATTTAGGAGAGTTAACTCATCCTCAGATTATAGCATTGTATGGATTCCATTACCTATGGAAATGTAGAAAACTCCCTGTAGTGAGCTCAATAAATTAGGTTTTATTATTACTTTATTTAATTCTCTCAAAACATTTTAAATCTTGTCATTCTACTTTGTGATTGTAAATGGAGCTTCATTAAAAAAAGGTGACAATAGGTGATGTTGAAGTTTTTGATTAGTTTGCAAAGAGTAAATGTAACTCCAAAATGATACTTGTAGTGATGAATTTGGAGATTTCCCAGCTATCAAAAGAGTTGTACTAAAGATTTTTTAATGAAATATATGTACAAACCTTCTGAAAATGGGAAACCCAATTCAAATAATGGAATAAGCTAATAGATAGGGAGGTAGGCTTTTATAATAGACGTTAGAACCAGAAAAATTTTGGTTGGAATTTTAGTGGAATTCTCCACTTAAGATTTGGTATATAAACTTGAGTAAATTACTTAAACTCTCCAAATTCTAGCATCCTTAATTTATAAAATTAAAGCATACATGGTCTATTTTAGACAGTTGCTTTGCGAGTTAAATAATATATATCAAATGCAAAGCAAAGAACACAATACTGGATAAATGCAAAATCACTGTGATCCCTTTCCATTATAATTTGCACATATTACCCCATGGCACAGTAATCTAAAAATGAAGCCTCAAAAACCTGTGGAGGACAGTGATAGACTCACACCAGGCCTGCTCATTGTGTTAATGTCCAGAGGCTGAATTTTTTCTTATTTTCAATGGAGAGATGGTTTTTTGGCAGTGCTAGTGATACTAATAAACTTTAGAGTAACAGCAAGCTCAATCAATAGGAGCACATCTACTACACTCTATCTCACCAGTTGGTTCTTTCTCCAGCTTGACCAAATAACTTCGGTTATTTCGCATCTTTTCTAAAGATAAAAATGAATTTTGAAAAATTTCTCAAATACTAGTTTCCTTTGACTAGGAAGGAAAATTCTAAAAGGCAGCAAGAAACTTAAGTTAATCTTTCTGAATCTATGCTATGCTTGGGTTGGTAAGTGACTTCCTGAAATGTTCTGCAGTCAAATATATTTGAAAAAATACTATATAGTAGTATTTGTGGACTTTGTCACCGATAGAAATCATAGATACCTTCCTGTTATAAATCAGTGATATATATTTATATATATCAAAATATATACTTCAATCTGTTTCAAAATAGATTGTGTAGCTGAACTGTATTTAGCTTACATTTAGTACACTAAACACATGCATATATTACTCCATCACACAATGCACTTCTTATATTTTCATAAATGTGTTTCCTTGTAGCTGACTTCCTTTGTAATCTCACTATTTGAAATTTTATTCATTTGGAAAAAGTTCTCAGAAAAAGTTTACATAGGTTGGAGCAAACTGCCTGTGGATAGAGGGAAGTCCATGTTCAAAAGTGGTTATTTAACCCTAGGAGAAATAATAACAAGGTCACTCTTAAACATTGATTATGGATGTTATTGGGGAGAAGTTAACCCTTAGTGAAGGAGGAAGATGAAAGAAGAAAAATAAATAATTGCTTCCTACAAAACTAGCTAGAACAATAATGAGCATGGAAGAAAGAAATCAGTCTTCATGGACAAATGGCCTTGAGGAATACTCTCAGACAGGACACTTGCATTCAAGAGCCCCTGTAGAATACCAACCCAATTGTGTTTTCCCTTTTTATTTCTCTATTCTATTTTCTTCAGGTTCCTCTTTATTTATATTCACTCACCTTACCATCTTCCACCACAAAGGCTTTAGATGTTCCTGGAGTCTTTCCATAAGCATTCAGTTTGAGTATTTCTCCCCACAGTTGACTTACTACATAGAGACAGCAAGGAGTTGATATTTTCTGTGAAACTAGAGGTAAAATAAATCAGTTTCAACTCCTTCTTTGTTAATGAATATGGAACTTGGCATATTCTGAAGGAATTTCTAGATTCCATAACATTATAATATACACTCTGGACACAAAGATCTCAGCATTCTCTTTTGCTGTATAGACTGGATTTTTCTTTTCTGGTGTGAGAAGAATGTTTTTGAGTACATTTAATATTTGAGTGGGGCTAAAAATACTGGCAAAGTATCTTCTATCTCCTGTGATGGTGCAGAAAATTCTCACAATTGGTCAAAATGTCTTCTATAGACCACACATTTCTCTAGGCTTCAAACTGAACTCTTAAACTCAGAGGACACATGTTAAAATTGTTGGTTTTTAGAAAGTAGACTTTAAGGATTTTTATTTTTAAATTAATACTTTGGAATATATTTTGCCTTTTGTCTAAAATAGATTTCAGGAATGATGTCTGTCATCCCTAGTGCATCAGAAGTTATTTTAAATATGGCATCTTTATAAAAGTCAATAGCTGCCTCATCAAAGGGCAATCATGTCCAGTGTGGGTGGTTGTGCCAATTGTTTTTGAACTACTGCAGCAGTCTAGCCAATCCCAGGGAATGGCTTGCAGCCTTTCTACACCCACATTTTTTCTTAATTATCTCCACCAGGCTGAGTTAGCTAAGGACAGATCTATAGCATTTCCTGGATGTCAAAATGCCCACACACCTTCTGCAATCCTTGGGCTACCAACTTCCTTTCATGTCTCTCCTGGTTAGCCTTTCTAATTATCTATTATTATGTATATATAACGCATTATTCATGAGGCCCAGACAATTTCAGAAAGTACTATCTTTGATTTTGTAAGGAAACTACTTGAAAAATTAGAACTTCAGCTTGCATAAAGAAAATAAACATATAATCTGATGGTGAGTCTGTCACCACCCCATCCCCTTATAAAATAATTTGGAGGAGTTTGAAGTCATTGTTCATATTAAAACTTTCCAGAAAACCATTTTTCAGGAGACATTCGTTTCAATAACTAGGTTTGTTCTATCCTGGGTTTAATGTACTTCTTAAAAAAAAAACAAGTTAAAAACTGGTGACACCAATTTTGTAAATCCTCTGAGGGGTTAAGTGACTTAGGCCATACTTTCCACCAAGATTGGAGCATTTATTTCTTAGGAATAGTCATCTTGTTTTATGTGCTCATAGATCAGTGGAGATTAATGGACCTGCTAGTTACTGATCACTAATTGGGCGTAAAGCTTGAAATCAGATTTTTAATATGGTGTCCTATGTTCTATTGAAAAAAAAAAAAAGAAGAATCCATAGGTCTGTTCCCTTCTAGAAAACAGAGCTAATGAAAGGGCCCATCATGTCTCTTAAGTTATAAACTGTACCAACATAGGTAGATATCAGGTATCTACCTGATAGCAGGTCATCAATTGATGCTAATAGAATAAAATTATATGTATTAAAATACCTACAGAATGTAGATCTCTGACCAAGTGGGAAATCATCAAGTTCATGATCCCCATAGCTAGCAGAATATCTACTGAGACAAAGGAGGGTCCGTGGGATCAAAAACTAGGAGGAAATTCCAGAGGAGGAGAAGAAAACAAGCCAGCATGAATTCATACATCAACTATGGACTGGGCTAAGTGACCAATAAGAACTGTCCCAGTCCTCAGATTCTATGACTCACAAGTAAAAGTAAAATATTTCTTGGCTTTGGCCCTTCCTATTCCCTGAGTCGATTTTGTGGGGAATTCGTGAGTGCTTTAGATGGTGTGTCATCTGCAGGAAGATTCTGATATTTTTTTTGAGCCTCCAACTATGGGAGTGAAAGATGGCTTAAGGAGAGGTCATAGGCTGTTTGATATGTTTTTTAGGTATATAAAATTTTGGAAACTATTTGTAGATTTTTTTTTAAAGAAAGAAACAAAAAGAAGAGGATATGATGCCTACAGTCCCTCCAGATACCTGAGTGGATTTGGAGGCAACATGGTCAAGAAAGGAATAAGCACTGTTCTTGAAAAGTGAAGCTAGAGATTCTTAGTCACTCTTCACCTGGTACTGATAGTGTGATCTTGGGCAGCTCTGAACCTGAGTTTCTTCACCTGTAAAAGGTGATTGAGGATCCCTGTTCTATGCGATTGCTTACTGATGATGAGTTGGGAGGAAAAGCTTGATTTCAGACTTTTAATTTGGTGTACTGGAAGGAAACATGTAAAACTTTCCAAGAGTCATATGCATTTTATTACTCAATGTATAAATAAAGTGTGCATTATAGCAGAATTCTTTATAAGAAGCCTTGAGAATGTTAGAAAAAAAGAGGGGAGAAAGTCCACTTGAATTTCTCAAAAACCAAAGAACCATTTCAAAACTTGTCAAATGAGAAGGGAGGCAGGGATAAAGAATATCATATTTTCATCCATGTATCATGGCATTTTTTAATATTAATCTTCATTGAACCTATGTGTCATCCTCAAGACACACTTGTTAAAGTAGTGGCTTTAACTTCCAAAGTAAAAGAAGAAAAATATTATATTTCTTAAAATATCTTGAAGTATCATATTCTTAAGTAAAAGGGGAAGAAATAAACTTTTTTTTATTGTTTTGCTTGAGAATTTAATCTTCCTTATCCTAAATGCACCCCTCCCCATTTCCATAGCATCTAATAATGGTACACGCTCACTAAATGTTAATATCTATTTTTATTATTAAGTATCACACTGCTTTTTAAATAGATTATGACATGAAAATTGAGATTCACTGCTTGTTAAACCCACTAGAAAACACACACACACACACACACACACACACACACACACACACATTCACAGCAGTAGCAGATCAGCAGAGAAAGACACCAGCCAAGGAAAGATAATTTGAGATACTTCTGAGGTAGCAGTTGTAAAATTAAAATAGGCAACTCATTAAATTATCCATAGAGTGAAAAGAAAGCTACAAAAATAGATATTTTTTTCTGGCAAAGCAGTACTTCTCTAAACAAATCGCAGCAGAATTTTAAGATCAGATGATATCAGTTCATATTTATTAGATTCATTTAAATGGTAGATTAGTTTGTCCTAATTAAAAGCAAAGATCAGCTTTACTGATCTTTGGTAGAAGTATATTTAACAAGAAAAATGTTCAGTTAGACATCATTGCTTACAACTGACAGATTGTAAGCAATTTGATTGAGTGGATGTTATTTGTTCAATTGAGAGCCTGGTCCACAAAAAGCAGAATTACAAATAAAAATCCATTGTAAATCACATCTTAATGTTGATTTTTCCCCCTCATTTCTATTTGTTGGTTTTATGACCAATTCCCTTTTTTTTTTCTCATCCAGGCCTTTGCCTCTTATATTGCTTGATTTTAGAATGCTGTTTCTTACTAAAGCTTCCCCTAGAGGACAGGCCAGGAACAGGAAAGAAACTAAATTCACTAGCTTCTCTTCCTATTAAGAATTTAGATTAAAGATTTGACAGGAAAAGAGTGACAAATTCATGAAGAAGCGTATGTCTGTTGATCATAGATCTCTTAAAGGTCTAGCCTACTTATATGGAGAGGCAATTAACAAGTAATGTTTTGTAAGCCAATGAATCACTTGTTTTTAAAAAATTTTCCCATTTACTACCTTATTATACAAATTAGGTGCTATTTAAAAGTAACTAGTATTCCGTTTCACTCAAATGAAAATGCTGTATGTCACAGTTGTATCTCCCATTTATAGTGTCTGCTGGCCTGCTTGCAAAGCCCTATGAGACATTGTCTTTCAATCCTCGAAAAAATTGCTGTGTTGTAGGTCTTACTATCAATGACACTGAAAAAGCTACAGACAGGATGAATATATTTCCAATTGAATCAATACTGATATAGTCCGTTGGGGGAGCTCAAACAAGCTAAAACCTCACACAGAAATATTAATATGCAGGGCCAGCGAGTAAAAAAGTAGGCTAGGTAACTGTTAAAATTTTAAGGTGAAAGACACCTTCATTTCTTTTTCTTCCTCTCTCCTCTTCATCACTTTCGAATCTTTTGCCTAAATTCCAAACAAGACAGTATTTTTTTTTTTTTTGGCCTTACTGCTAAGTTCTATGTAAATGCACATAAACTAGTAAATACCAGGTGCACCATTCTTGAAGTGCCATTCATTTCCACGACACGTTAGGCGAAACCATTTTATCTCACGAGTCAAGGAGATGTGTGTGCGTGCGTGTGAGAGCATGACGTGACACTTTTGAGATTTGTTGAAGTTTAAGATCTCGAGGTTACCAAAATTAGACGGGAAGCATTTTCCCTCCTTGTCTCCCAGGAATGCAAAATCTACAATTTTCTCTATTCGACTGTCAGATAAACTGGCAAAGTCAACTAAAAGGGTAAAAATCCCTTAACGATGCAGTCATTTGAAGCTCTAGCAACTGTATTAGGCAGGAGCGAGTATTCGCAAGTAAGGCATCTCGCGGAGAGAGGGAACTCTGCAATTTAGAGTGACAGATGATTTTTTTCTCATCTATCAAGCCGCCTCAAAATGTCACAATATTTACACCTCTTCCTTGGTGAATTAGATTCCAGAGACAGGCAGGCAGGAAAAAAAAAAAAAATCCGACCGGTTGCCACTTGATTGGGGAAAAACGAACGTTGCACCTTTAAATCCTGCCTCTCCTTTCCCCGTCCCTCCTCCCCTCCACCCCCCTTCCTCCCCTTTCTCGGGATTTTGCAATAAATCTCCCAGTTCTGCGTTCAGCCCTGCAGATCCGTATTTAAAACAGCACCATCTGGGAAGGGTGGGTGGCGACGGTGATGCGGACTCCTTGGAGTTCCTTTGCAGCACGCTTGGAATTGCATCAGACTGATCAGAAATCCCCCCGCCCCCAAGCCCGGCCCCTCCCGCCTCGCTCTCCTCCCTGCCCCTCCTCTTCCCTCCTTCGCGTAGATCCGACTGAGAAAACGACTGGATCTCGGAACAATCTGTGCCCCATTCGCTGCAGCCTTGCTCTGTAAACCCTGCCCTACACTCCCTTTGTGTGCTGAAGAGCCTATCACCGTCATCTGATCCTAGTGCCTGCTTTTTTCCCTTCTAAACCTTCACAATTTCCTCGTCTTCCCTGTACATCCACCCTTTCCACCTGAGTAGAGTTGGGATTCTTTCTTTGGTTCGCAGTGGAGTCTTGAGTTTCAGAAACAGCTTTGCCCCTACGTCTCCCCAAGCCCCGCCGCCAACCTTCGCCTCTTAATTCAGAAGGACTGATCCAGGAAGGAGGAGTCCAGAACGCCCTAGCTCTGGGGCGAGAACTGCGTACCCGCTCGGCTCAGCCACCGGAACAAAGGGCCCGGAAAGGGGGTGGGTGGAAGGTTGATAGGATGGTGGCCCGGGTGTAGGGGTGCGCAAGTCCCGGGTCTCCCAGAGGATAAGCAGGAGGACAAAGCTGCCGCGCGCTCTGGCCGCTCAGGGTCCCCCGGGGGCGGAGGCGGGGGAGGTGGAACGGAAGACTGGGAGGCTCAGAGCAGTTTCGATCTCCCCCGCCCCCCGGGCCACCCGGGCGGCAGCAGCCCCGCGGCGAGCTGGCCGCTCTCCACCCTCGCCTGGCGGAGCAACCTCACGGTGGCCCGGCGATCTGCGCGCCCAGCTGATTGGTGACTCCGTCCAGCCGCCGCGCGGAGCTATAAGTGTTCTTCTCCGCCGCCTCCAGCTGCCCAGGCCCCCTCCCCTGGCCCGCTCGCTGGCTCTTGGGCCCAGAAAGGACCTTCTCCTCCCAAGCAGAGGCCCCCCTTTCTTTAGTTACCCCGACTGACTCGGACCTGTGCTCAATGAGGCATCCGACCCGGCGGGGGAGCGGAGCGCGTTCTCGGCGACTCCCCTTCCCTTGAGAAAGCGGGAGCCCTCTAAACCAGCGCTCGAAACTCGTGGGGAGGGAGGAAAGAAATAGGAAGGAAAAAAAAAAAAAAAAAGACACACACACACACCAAAAACCAAAAACCAAAAACCAAAAACCCCAAAAACAAAAAGCAAAAAACAAAACCAGAAACATCCAGCGAGGCGCGAGGGCGACAGAGGGGAAGAGATAGAATGAAGGAGGGATGGAGGCAGGAGGAGGGGGCGGGGTAGAAGGAGGGGGGCGGGGAGGAGGGAGGGGGAGAGAGGGAGGGAGGGATACAGAGAATGAATCCTTCTCACTAGAAGAGCTGAAATTACCTTGATTCATTTTGTGTGAAGATTTAACGTTACCTCCTATCCTCTCCCCAACCTCTACCTCCCCTTTCCTCACCGCACACCACCTCCACTGCCTGATTCTAAATGACACAAAGTCAAAATTTTGGAAATCGAATGTTGTGTAAAACCTTCATAATTAGTAATGAATCTACTGTACACACACACATCGGCAAAGAGAACGGAAGAGGGAGAAGGAGAGAAAAAGAGAAATTTTGCATTTGAATCTGACATTTGTAGGTTCAACTTAACTAAACTCATTATATCCGCATGAAGACTGAACATTTAATTAATTGTTTTTTTTAAAAATTTTTTGCCTTCTCGCTTTACCCCAAGGCTCTCACCTAGGGCAATTCAAACTGGGCAAATACCAAGAAACAACCCCCCTTTAACGCTCTCCCTTCTACTTCTTCCCCTCCACCACCCGTCCCCTCGGGAAGATCGAGTACCAAAATAGCTAAAGAATTCGGGACGCAGGGGGTCCCCACTCCGATGCTTACCTTCTTTGCGGCTTACACCACCCCGGTGGCTAGATCCTGGAGATAAACACTTGCATTTCCCAAAGTTAACCCAGTATACCAACCCGGAGCTTGCCAAGAGTCTATTCCAGCCTACACCGCTAGGAAGCCAACTTCAGCGAGCTCAATGAGGGGACCAAACTGGGGCTCGCTTTCCAAACGCTCCGCTCCAAAATCTGACTCTCTCTCCAGCCCCGGTCTCAGTGTGAGGCGAACATCAGAAAAGATGTTTCTTAAGGGCGACACGAAGCTGACTTTACTGCGGGGCTAAGACCTGGGGTACCACTATCTCGGACAAATCCGTTGGCTCTGTCCAAGGTGCTGAATGGACTCGGATCGCCCCGATTTACACACCCGGCGCAGCAGGAGGAAAGGTTAAAAAAACCTCTAATTAAGTGATACTTGATATTGCTCTAGACGGTTTCTTCCACTTCCTTACGCTTTGTCACGTGCGGATGGCTTTGCCAAAGCCATCCTGTTAATAGTCGATCACATGTTGATGAGACCCTTTTCTTCTATTAGAGCATAACCCATTTCATTACCGGTAATAGGCACTTCTGGCTTATTTCTTTCCCACCACCCCACCCCCATCTGCACCCAAACTCTGTCTCTACCCTATCCTTACCCCCACTCCACCCCCAACCCCAACCTCTAATAGCATTATTGTTTTTATATGGAAATGAACCCCCTTGTGAATGTCAATTACATGCCCACATATAAATCATAGAATATGCTCATACACCACACACATAGAAGCAAAGAATGGAATACAAGGCTTGGAGAGAAGCATCAGCCTTGAACAGCCAATATAACACAACACAACCTCCCCTCCCCAGCTCCAAGTTTGTTCCACGCAGTTCCACATAGCTGCGTTAAATCTCAAACGATTCCAATTAAAGTTGCACTATGTAAAATCCGGTTCTCCTGGCCTGAGTAGCTGCTGCTCTCTGGCGTGTGAAGTGCTAGGAAGAGCTGTGATATGCCCGTTGTTAAGCAACATGTCAAGATTCTTCAATTATAATGCAGGGTTTATTGCTACTCACCATTGTGCCTTTGCTGTCCTGGAGACTCAAGTGTCTTAAAATCCCGTCTCCCCAACAGATGCTGGAAGGTAATGTGTCTTGTTTGAAGTCATCATGTGAGAAGTTCGGCTTTGCTCAGTGGATCGCCCACCACTTGGTGTGACTTATGAATCTAATAACCCTTTGCAATATCCGCAAGCTTAAACTCTCAACCACCTTGGCGACTACAGAAGACAAAGCAACTGGCATCCGTGTTGAAAAACCTATAGATTTACGCAAAAGCCCTCACTCCGAGAGACACGTTTCCCTTTGAGTTCTTACGTGATTCTAATGAATGAGCGAGGTTACCAATGCCTGCCCAACTGCCCTGCTATACAGCTGGTGGTTCCTGTGGTTGAATCCCAACCGCCCGTCACTGGATCCTGGCGCAGAAAGTTCCTGGGGGAAGCGAGGAGTTTTAGGGCTTCCTCATAAAAATAACCCAGCCTTCACACCGCTCCCCTGTCCACTGCTCAGGTCACACCTGAGGCTCTGGCAAAGCTGAGTTCGACTCAGGAGATTTCCCTGTCGCCAGGTAAGAAAACCTTCCCCTTGTCAGGCTAGGGCGGGAAGACCGCTGGGGAACTTGTTGCTTATCAGCGCCAGCAGGCTACGGCTTTAATAATAATACCAGAAAAAAACGGGGGGGGGGGAAGGGATGGGGGGGCGGCAACGACGACGACTATCCGTGCTGTTTACGTGACCAACTCACTGTGACTCCCTTGGTGAAAGGGAAACTTCTCAGAAAAGTTCGTGCCCCTCCCCCTTCCTCATCGTGACTAAGGGTCTCCAGCTGATGAGGTCGTGAGTGATGACAAAATGGGGGAGGGGACCAGGCGATGAGTATGTGTGTGTGTGAAGAGAGAGGGAGGGGAGGGAGAGGGAGGGGGAGGAAGGGGAGAGAGAGGATGGAGGGAGAGAGAGAGAGAGAGAGAGAGAGAGAGAGAGAGAGAGAGAGAGAGAGAGAGAGAGAGAGAGAGAGAGAGAGGAAAGAGGAGAGAGAGCAGAGACACTTGTCCTTGGGAACATGCGTTGAAGCGCTCATCAGCCCGGCAACTTTCCCTTTTCCCTCTTAGGGATTGATGACTAGGCGAGAGGCACCGAGGCGAGCCACTAGTTGCCCACAGGAACCTGTGTAAACCGAGCTCTCGAGCGGCTGAGTTGAATGAAGTTATGACTACGTTTGTACTAATGGGTTATGGCTTCTTAAATGTGAGTTAACAGCCCCAGTGCGCTGCTAGGTCGGCATGGCGCGCGGCTGTGAGGGGAGCTGCGGGCAAAGACAAGGAGGGGTGCTACCGCAGCTGCACCCCGCTCCGCGCCCCCTGGGTGCTTCCTCCCCGGAGTCGGTTCCGCATCCTCGGGGGCCTCTCGGCGGTCAAGGTGCCAAGGCGACAGCCAGGGGTAACCCGAACCTGGCGCGGAGGGAGCCGGTGCTACCGCCGAGAGTAGCGGAAGGGGCTCTCCCAGGAAGCCCCGCGGTTGGCACCCGCGCTTCCCCACCAGTGGCTGTGCAGGCTGGGAAGTGGAGAGGTCACGTGTTGGCGGAAAGTAACTTAGAAGGGAAAGGATGAACTTCAAGGAGAAGGGTCAGGGGGTGGGAGCACAGTAAAGCAAACCACCTCCGCAGCTCCCCCCTCCCTCGCACCCCACTCCCCCGCGTGTAAATAAAAGCAAAAACCGGGCTAAGTGGGAGAGGGGAGCTGGTCTCTGCTGGAGAGAACTAGGGAAATCTCAGGCAACAAGCTGTAACTCGTTCACTGGCAACAGCCCCCAGCTAGGGAGGCGCTAACCCAAGGTATCTTTCCACTGAAGCTGCCCTTTGCTTCCCCCCAGCTGCCACCTGCACCACGAAAGCGAGGAACCGAGGATGAAAGTAAGCCAGTTGTTATGGAGATGCCGGTCGCTCGGAGGAGCACCAAGTGTCCTGGGAAGTCCCCAGACGCATTTCGGTTTCGTCAATTTGGCACTGACACCATGATTTTACTCACCGTCCAGAGTTCCCTCAAAGGGGAGCCCACCAACAGCGTCACAGGTCCTGGCCGTGGCGCTATTGACTGCAGGGATGAGGAAGAGAGATGCTGCAGAAGATGGTGGCTAGCTCTTAAGGTTCAGACCACCCAGACCTTTCCAATTTCTTTATCACAATTCAAAGTGCTGTATTACAATATGACTTGTGATTCCTTTTGTGCAAGCACCTCGGTTATTTGATAGGATGATTGGAAGCAACAGAATATTAGCATTTAATGCTTGCTCCTAGATCCTCCCCCTTCCATCCCAGAATTTCCTTTACAGAAAAGAGACTTGACTTTCCGATTCTGTTTATGAACCTGCTTTCATTGGCATCTGCATTGGTAGCTGCCTGTTATTACTAAAAGTCAGTCCAGTGTTGACTTGATACTGTCCTGGAGTTGTTTCCAGAACCATCCCAAGTTATATCTTAGTCTCCAGGCAAGACACCTACATACAAATGCTTCCTGGATCTCATTAGGAAGAGTTCTAGACTTACCAAACTCCAGGAGGTCATAGATAGGTCACCATGAAAAGGTGCCAGATACCCTCACAGTCACCAACACAACGTAAAGAGCTGCTCATATTGTCCACAAACTGCCACTTTTTGTCGATCCATGAATTAACCAGCAGATGCTGCCCTAAGACTGGACAGCTGGCACAACCATCCTCAGAGGTCTTGGGGTACATGTTTTGTCCAGAATGCAACTCATAATCCCTTAATTAAGTTTTCTTGTATAACCAGTGACTCTAGTGTACATATCTGAAATCTTGAAATAAGAGGGAGGTGATCACCATGTGAATATAATTGTTCCTCATTGTCGTCTATGTGATACATTTATCTGACTTCTTTGTCAGTAATTTATATATGTATAGAGACTTATCAACTACTTCTCTAATGGATATTTATTCTGAAATTTGAGTCTTAGTTTTTAGTGGAAAACGTGGAATTGTTGACTTGAGTGTCTGGGGATACAGAACAAGACTAATTGATTATTATAAAATGATTTAGGAAAAAATGATTGTTTGAGAATATTTCCCAAGAAATATTTTTCACCTTTGCTCTTCTTCTTTAGAGGCATTGCAAGGACTTAGAACTTATATACCAAAGTGAGGGATAAGACATGCTGAATAGTGAGCATGGTTATAGAGATTTTGAGAGGACAGTGAAGAGCTGGAGTTCAATACATGTTTTTTGATTTCTCAGTGGTATGAAGAATTTTTAATTTCTTTATCCATTATCAGCTTTCCAGTAATTTCTCTCTCCACTCACGTATATTTTTCTTTCTACAGCAGAAATCCATTGTCTAATCTAAACAAAGAGTGTAGTCATTTCATTTATTAAAATAGATGCCAAGTACTGTACCTGCTACAATTTTAATCTTGGGAGCACTTATTTCTAAGGTCATTTCATTTTCTCTGCACAACTCTAGTCAGCTGTGATATGAATATCACACTTCTCTAGGTTCATCTGACCCCATTCATTTTTAGTAATGGTAAGAACATTTCAAACTGAACAGTAAACAACTCTTGTTCCTTAAATCTCAACTACCTAACAATGTAGTCAAATATAAAGTATATTATTACAAACTAAAGGAAGGAATTTTGCTTTCAAACCATGAGTATTGTGTTCCTTATAGGTGACTTCTTTGATATTCACATGTACCTTTCTACAAATGCCATAGTTATAAAATGTCCAATTTTCATAATTTCTTGGAGAAAATCAACAAACAGGAGTCAACAAAATCAGAAGTAAAAGTAAAAAGAAAAAAATACCTTTTTTTCTTAAGATATTAACAGAATCTTAATACTCTTCAGACATTGTCTCAGGATTTGCTCTTGATTTCTAAAAGGAAAATTTGCAAGTCACATTAAAAAAATGGTTTGGGTGCTCAGTCTCTCCCCTCCCCCACATACCCAGGCAAAAGTGATAAGATAGTGTTTTCCTTTGAATTTTTCTTTCCAAATTTATTTAGTCATAGCAAGTTATCAATCTCTCTATCTCACCTTGTGTTAGATAATTTATTTCCTTCCTTCCTTCTTACATCTACTCCTTTTCCTTCTCCCCCAGTGCTTATTCTATAATAGGTATTTTAATAGAAGCTGGTGGTTATGATATTAATAATTCCCTGCCTTAATGACTTAAGGCTAACATGATTTAATCTATAAAGTGTTCCAGCCAGCATTAGGTGAAGATGACACAGTTGAGGAGAGCTTGGTTAGAAAAATTGATTAATTATTGCCAAGTTGTCAACAATACTTTCTCCCATTCATTAACTCAGGATCACTTGTTATGATCAATAAAGAAGAGTATTCACTGAGAGGCTTTAGATGGTGATACAACTGCTGTCTTGGAGGTGAAACACCACCACCATCAACAACAAAAAACAGGTAGCAGAAGAGTTCTGTTTATGATCTAAGAAGTGATTCTGACCAGGTAGGAAGAAAGATTGGCTCTCTTAGTCACTTCCTGATCTCTAATGGTTCTCCACAGGCAATAGAAGGAAAGGCAAAGAATCACGATGCACAATTTGGAAAGCTTTCTGAAAACAAGAATAGGCAATGATTGCCAAGAACCTGGTGTTGAGCTCATATTTAAAAAGAACTCAAGGAATCTTCCATCCACAAACCTAGTTTAGTTAGAAAGGGAATAATCAGAGCATCAAAAAGAGGCTAGCAAGAGAAAGCCTTGAGAGAAAGCCTTGGAAAAGTTATGATTTAGTTACAATAACCTCTGTACATTTCTGGATCTGACAAGTAAGCATGAGACAGAAGATCTGGACATGATTTAACTCAATTTTGGGAAAACCAGACAACCCCATAATGAGGCTGAAGCAAAACCACATGGAATATTGAGGAAGAACTGAATGACTCTTTCTAAACCATCTTACTGTAAGGAGATGAATAAGAGGAAGTATGAGTGGCAAGTAGGGAAGAAGTGACATTGTTAATATGAAAAGTTGATGGGAGAATGGGAGACTAAGACAGATCAGGAACATTTCAGGTTAGGGCTTTTAAGAAAGTACACTTAACTAAGTGTAAGATTACATTAGAAATTGAATAAAATGAAAAACCAAACCTTCAGGGACTCCCATAACTTAGGAACATGGAAATGCAAGTGAAAACTAGTAAAAGATAAAGAATTTCCATTGCGGTTGGGCCTAAAAAGGTATGTTTGAGATCCACTCTACCTATCACAGACTTTCAAAGGTGCTAAACTAAGCTTCTCATAATTTAATGTGCACATGAATTTCCTGGGCAGCTTGATAAAAAGCATATTCTAAGTCTAGGATGGGGGCTGAAGTTTGGCATTTTAAACAAATTCCCTGGTAATGGGGTTTGACCATACTTGGTGCATACTATTCAACCTATGGTGTCATTTGTGTCATGGCTGCATTGAAAACAAATATCTATATTAACTAAAGTGAATGTCAAAATGCCAAAAATAATTCAAGGAAGAGAACTGTTCCTTTAACCCCAATCTTAAACGACTCAAAAACTCTAATTGCTTCTGAACCCATTAATTCTGGAAAGTTCCTGAACATGCTAGATATCAAGCTCTTATTATAATATAACATTGTAATAATCATAGTTTGATTGTTTGTTATTTTGCATGAATTAGAACAAAAGAAAAGGAACTCATTTGGGATATATTGGAGAATATATCGGACACATTGCAAATTTGGAAAGGAATCAGGGAAAATTATTCTAGTCATGTAAAGAGGATTGGTTAGGTCATATTATAAGTCCTGAGCTCATTCTGGGTTTCTTTCTATAAATAGGATATTTTGGAACTAGAGAAAGGCATAGCAGAAGGCAACCAGAATGACAGAGGGATTTGGGGAATTTACTTCTGCTGAAAGGTTAAGGAAACTAGGTCTGTTTTCTTTTGTAAGGAGAGAAAAGATGGTACCTCACTGAGGTAATATCATTCTAAAAGTAGTGGAAGTAATAGGATGTGACAAGAGTGCCTTATGGAACCAAGAGTAGAAGGATTCTGGCAAGGAATGAAGGCCAGAAGAATGGCTCTAGCATTTTTCTAGGGCCCCAGTCAGCAGCATTCCCACTGGTGAAAAATTCTACTAGTCAGAAAAGAAGTATAAACACTGGATTTAGGTCAGGGAATAAGTGGAGGATAGAAAATGAGGATACAAGGGTGACCAAATGCTTTCTTCATTGAGAATATTTTCAAAAAAGAGAATATTTTCAAACAGGCATTTATTAATCCTATAGAAACTCAGTACATACAGCACATGATGAACTTTACCAATATTCCTCAGACTCAAGCATTCTGCTTCTGAAACACATCACATTTCTGCCTACTTCTTATCCCAGAATGGTGCTTTCCCCAGTAGTTCAGTGTTAAAAACTGGAAAACCAGTCATTTGCAATATGCAGGACTCATCATTTAAGTTACATTCCCCTCTGTATCAATCCTGGAAAATGTTCTCAGTTTCAGAGCTTAGGATGGATTGTACCTGATTGTGCACATGAGATCCTAACATCCTCATCAGATCGCTGAATTAGATGGAAGAACTTGCAGGTCATCCTGGTGAATCTCATCATTTTACTGTAGGGGCTATAGAGCCCATGGAGCTAATACTCATGCAGGTTTTTTTCTGTATAGTAACGATATAGATGAACATTCCAGAGACTTTGAAATCTCCACAATGAATTGCCTGGAAAATATTAATCAAGCAGGAGTTAACTCAGAAATTTAAGCCTCTGTCAAAATTAAATTTCAGCTGTCTTTTCAATAGACAACCTTTCCTCTTAGTCCATGCCTTTAGATGGTCTCAGGCTGCTAAGAATGGTCGATAATTTAGGAGAGCAAATAGCAAGAGGAAGATCTACCTTCACCTTAGAAACATAATGCTCCTGTGTGTACTTGAATCTGTAACTGCTTCTTCCTTCACCAAGACAAAAGAGAATTCCTACCCTCAATTTCATCCTACCTTCCTTTGTATCCTGAATAAGGATTAACCAAGCTGAAGAGGAGGAAAGAGTGTTTCAAGAAGAGGAAAGCATTATTTGTGAAGGTCTAGTGGTGGTAGATTAGTTACTGCTATGTAACAAATCACTCCAAATATTTAATGTTAACATCTAAAACTAAGCATCTATTATATCCATATTTTCTGTGAGTGGGAAATTCTGGATCACTGTAACTGGGCAACTGGCTGGGGTGGGAAGGGCAAGTTCTATGAAGTTGTAATCATATTTAATTAAATTAATTAATTAACTTGTTTTTTTGAGACTAGGTCTCACTATGTTATCCAAGGTAGTCCAAATTCTGCGAACTCAAGTGATCCCCAGCCTCAACCTTCCAGGTAGCTGGGATTACAGGCATCTGCCACTGCACTGGGCTTCTTCTTCTTCTTCTTCTTTTTTTTTTTTTTTTGAGACTAGGTCTCACTATTTTTGCTCGTGGAACCGCAGGCTCACGTTGCCCGGGGTACCACGGACTCAAGCAATCCCCAGTCTTAGCTTCCCATGTGACTGGGATTACAGGTGCACGCCACCATGCCCAGCTATTTTTTGGAACTAGGTCTCACTACGTGCAACCGGTGGGACTCAAACCATGATCCCTGGCTCTGGCCATGGCTTCCTAGGCTGCCGTTTACAGGCATGTGCCACCATGCCTGGCTAATGCGCCGGTCTTCATTTTCAAGACCAGGTCCCGCTATGTTGCCCAGGAACCTGCCAACTCAAGCAATCCCAGACCTCTTG
The DNA here is from genome assembly GCA_004024945.1 of Uropsilus gracilis. Classification (NCBI taxonomy): domain Eukaryota; kingdom Metazoa; phylum Chordata; class Mammalia; order Eulipotyphla; family Talpidae; genus Uropsilus; species Uropsilus gracilis. The sequence goes on from PVHY01001189.1 coordinate 28,142, forward strand.
CCTCCCAGTTCTTGGACTACAGGCATGTGCCACCGCTCCCGGCTGTAATTAGATTTTAGCAATGGCTGCAGGTCCCTGGAAATTTGCCAGAGACACAGTATCCCCCTCCAGGTGATTCACATGAATAATAAACTGATGCTGTTTGGTAGGACACCCGATTTCCCCTATAAGGGCCCCTCCATAGATTGCCTGAGTATCCTCACAACCTGGAAGTGATTAAACCAAATGATTCAAGAAACAGACATCCAGGTAGAAGCTTAATTAAAAAAATTAAAAAATACATTTTTTTATTTCCCAGCCTCTGAAATCACATAGCTTCACTCTACCACATTCTATATGTTGGAAGGGAGTTGCTAAGTTTAGCCTACTTAGCAAGATAAGGAAATTAGACTTCATCTATTAAATGGATTATTAAAGAATTTTAGAACATATTTTAAAAGCACCATATATGGGAAAACTTTGACTTCCCTTGGTACCAAAAAGTGCCATGGAATTGAGGCCTGGTGAGAGAGGGAGAGACAAGCATAATATGAGTCTGGAGTAATAAGTCTATGGGTGAGCTTATGTAGGCCTTCAAAATATTTCAAAATCTTATCCTTAAGGTTTGGGGAAGTCAATTGAAGGAGTTACATGATCAACTTTACATTTTAAAATGTTTGCTCTCATTGTTCTGTGAAGACTGGATTTGAGGTGTGGACAGGTAGAGAGACCAGCTAAGAATCTACCATAGGTGTCAGATGAGAAAGAAGAGAAGCTAGTCTTAGAAAAGTGGGTGGTTGTGTGACACATTTTGGAGGTAAATCTGGACACTAATGATTGATTGGATGATGCAGAATGAGGAAGAGAAAGGTTCTGGTATGAACACTGGCATTTTGTAGAAATCATTTACTGAGTGCAAAACCTTGGAGCAAAGGGAGATTTACATTTTGGTGAAGGCAGAGGACAATCAAGAGTGTTTGACACTTCCTAAAGTCACACTGGAAGACAAGTTAAAATGATAGGTACCTATCATCTACTGGGTGTGTGAACTCTAGGCCAGGAGCTGTGATCAATCTTCTATTTAATTCTCTCAATAATACAACTCTTATAACCAGTTACTATATATTGGAGAAATTACTACTTTCTTAAAGTAAAAAATCTTGTGAGAGGTAGAATAGGAATTAAAACTCAGAGTTTTCAGGTATAAAATCCATGATTTTAAGTACTTACCTACGTTTACCTCTTCTTGTCTGCTTCATCCATAAATACATCCATTATTGCTTTCATTTCAGTTTACTTTGTGTTAGAGGATTGTGACAAGCCAGTCTCAACTAAACTATCCCTCTTATATTCCACTCTCCCCTCCCCCCACTGTGACTGGTGTATAACTGAAAGTTAATATAATTTTATAACATGAATTGGAGTTAAACTGCTCTTTTTATCTCTGGGAAAACTTGTTTTCTAACTTCACAACATAGGAATATAGATCATAATACAAGGTGAGATTGGAAGGAGAGCATTGAAAACCAGTTATCTCACAGTCTCAGGAAAGTTTTAACTTATTCTGACATAGCTCCTTTTCTCCACCTTCATCCTGTAAGGTAGCGCGGATGTATCCAGAAGCAGTTTAGACAGAATATCTTTCTAAGATGCAGTTATTCTTGAAATGTAAGGGCACCAAATCAAAGATGGAGTATACACTGCAAATTAGGGGGCACTAATGTGATGACTCAGAGTCCCAGAATGGGTCTGAGTTTGCAAGTCACTGACATGTTCCTAAAGACTTGACAGACTGGTTTTAAGGCAGAAACAAGGACATCATATTCTCCAATATTGCTGTGATTCAGAATCTAAATAATGATCTGCATATCAGAAATGTCAGTCAAGAAATGGGAAAAGGAATGAACAGGTCAGGGATTGAAATCCACTGAGAATCCAAGAGCTCAATGACTTGGAATAAAGACAATTGTGGAAACCTGAAATTTTAAGAAAAAAAGGGAGACTCTTGATCCCTACACTAAGTTTTTCTTGGTGACTTCTGCTTCCATTTCCTGTCTTCTGTAAGGTAGGATGTAAGTCTTGGGGTCCTCTGATGTTTTGGGAGATGGGCTATACTGGAAAGAACTTTCATTCTGACTTTGTTAGCAATTTGAACGTCTGACCTTGGCAAACTAAGCTGTCTTGCTGAACCTCAGTTTTCCCACTTATCTAGGATATTTGTTATGGGGCTGAATTGTATCTCCCTCTGACCACCCCCCTCCCACATTCACATATTGCAGTCCTAATCTTTGGTACCTTCACATTACATTACATTAGCTATCAGGACACTCAAAGTGGTAATTAAATTAAAGCAGGACTTTGACTCCATATAATGGTATCCTTTGAGGAAGAGGATAAATTCTTAAGGGCAGAGCAAGAAGGTGGTCATCTGAAAACTGAGGAGAGAGATCTCAGGGAAAGCCAATCCTTTATTTTTTATATATGTATATATATATATATATATATATATATATATATATTTTTTTTTTACATCATCGTAATCCCTGGGGTTTAACCCCCTCCTCCCCTCCCTGGCCTCTTCAGTTGCCCCCCACCTCATTGTGTACTTTCCTTTGGTTGTCCATATATTAGTGAAACCATTTGGTTTCTGTTTTTTTTTTCTTTCTGACTTGTTTCTGCTAATATGATTTCTTCTAGGTACATCCATGTTACCATAAAATCATCAAATTTGTTATTTTTTATTGATGAGAGCAATATTCCATTGTGTATATATACCACATCTTTTTCATCTGTTTTGGGACATTTGGGTTGTTTCCAGGTCCTCGCAGTTATGAATAGTGCTGCAGTAAATATCCAAGCACAGATGTCCCAAGCACAAGCATTGAGACTCCTTTGGGTAGATTCCCAAGAAAGCAATTGCTGGGTCAAATGGTAGTTCCATTTTCAATAATTTGAGGGCCCTCCTCACAGTCTTCCATAGTGGCTGAACCAGTTTACATTCCCATCAGCAGTGTAAGAGTGTTCCCTTCTCTCCACATCCCTGCCAGCACTTGTTGCCTGTATTTTGGATGTGGGTCATTCTTACTGGTGTAAGGTGCTATCTCATTGTGGTTTGGATTTGCATTTCCCTGATTGCTAGTGAGTTGAGCAGTTTTTCATGTGCCTGTTGGCCATTTGTATTTCCTCTTTGGAGAAGTGTCTTTTTAATTCTTCTCCCTATTTTTTAACTATGTTTTTTACTTTGTTTTTGTTAAGTTGTGTGAGTCCTTTGTGTATCTTTGTTATCAGATCCTTATCACTTGTATGTAGGGCAAAATTTCTTTCCCACTTGGTTTGGGTTTCTTTTTGTTTTCTTTGTTGTCACTTTGGCTTTATAAAAGCTTTTTAGTTTGATGTAGTCCCAGTTGTTAATGTTTTCCTTCATTTTTTTTTTTACCTGCTATGGATGTATTTAGAAATTAATTTCTAGAGTGTAATTCATGGAGAGCTTTGCCTACCTTTCCCTCTATGTATATTAGGATTTCTGGTCTTACATGGAAATCTTTTACCCATTTTGAGTTGATTTTTGTACATGGTGTGAGGGAGTTGTCTTGGTCCATTTTTTTTTGCATGTTTTGCACCACTTTTCCCAGCACCAATTATTGAAGAGGTTATCCTTGTTCAAATGTAAGTTTTTCACTCCTTTGTCAAAGATTAGTTGACTATATATGTGTGATTTTATTTCAGGGCACTCAATTCTGTTCCATTGGTCTGATTGTCTGTCTTTGTACCAGTACCAAGTTGTTTTAATTACTATGGCTTTGTAGTATAATTTGAAGTCTGGGATAGTAATACCTTCATTTTCTCTTTTTTTAGTCTGAAGGCTTTTTGATATTTGAGGTCTTTAGTTATTCCGTGTGAATTTCAGTAATTTTTGTTCTACCTCTTTAAAGAATGTGACTGGGATTTTTATAGGGATTGCATTGAATCTGTAGATTGCTTTTGGTAGGATGGCCATTTTGATGATGTTGATTCTTCCAATCCATGAGCAGGGAATGTCTTTCCATTTCCTTACATCTTCTTCTATCACTTTTAGCAGTGTTTTAAAGTTTTCCTTGTATACTTCTTTCACGTGTTTTGTTAGGTTTATTCCCAGGAATGTACTTTTTTTGGTGCAATGGTAAATGGGATGGTTTTTTGATTTCTTCTTCTGTTTGGCTTTCTGTGTATAGGAAAGCTACTGACTTCTGTGTGTTGACTTTGTAACTGGCTACCTTACTGAATTGGTTTATTGTTTCAAGAAGTTTTTCTGTATATTTTTTGGGGGGGTTCTCTATATACAGAATCATGTCATCTGCATATTGTGATAGCTTCAGTTCCTCTTTTCCTATTTGTGTCCCTTTTATATCTTCTCTTGCCTTATTGCCCTGGCTAGAACTTCCAGTACAATGTTAAAAAGTAGTGAAGAGAGTGGGCATCCTTGCCTGGTTCCAGATCTTAATTGGAATGATTTTAGTTTTTCCCCATTTAGGATGATATTTGCTGTAGGTTTGTCATAGATGGCTTTTATTATGTTGAGGATTGTTCCTTTGATCCCCAATTTTTCAAGGGCTTTTATCATGAATGGGTGCTGGACTGAATCGAATGCTTTTTCTGCATCTATTGATATGATCATATGGTTTTTGACCAAGCTGTTTTGATTACTATTGCTTTGTAGTATAATTTGAAGTTTGGGATAGTAATACCTCCATTTTCTCTTTTTTTGGTTTGAATAAGAAAGCCAATCCTTTTGATATCTTTATCTTGGACTTCCAGCTTCCAGGACAGTGAGAAAATAAATATCTATTGTTACAACCAGTCTGTGATATTTTGTTATGTCAACTCCAGTAGACTTACACACGAAACAGAAAATATCTGATCTATTCCTTGTGTGTAATTTCCTTCAATAGGTTTCCTATGGAAGTTGAAAATTCTTGGGAAGTTGTCCTATCGATATCTAAATCTTGAAGGTCTTTGTGACTGCTTTGATGCAAGAGAGGCACTGGGGTGTTTTCTGACCCAGGTCTAAAATGTTCTTCTTCTTGTCTCTTGGAAAACTTGCTCTTAGATCTCTGGGCTACTTTGTCAGAAGTCCAATGACCCTGTTGGAAAGCCATGAGACCATGAAAAGAGGAAGAAGGACCCAGGTGGGCCAAGTTTTCTTGTTGGCCCCGCCAACATCCTCCACATGTGAGGTGAAACTGTCTTGCAATCTCTGGATCAGATCACCCTGTTGAAGACCACCAAGTGACCCAGATTAATGCCACGTGGAGTAAAAGCACTCCCTAGTCAAGCACTGCTTGCATTCTTAAATTACAACATCAGATATAAGACAGTTGTGGATGGAAGTTAATTATTAAGCTTGAGGGGAATCTTGTTACAATCATAGAATAAACATTTCTGAACTGATTTACTAGATTTCTTTTTATTTTAACAGATTCCTCTCTTAATTAATAAGGCTATGTTGAAACACAAGTGACTTCTAATATATATACTTATTTACTGGATTCTTAAGTTGACATCAGTTCTATATAAGCCTTTGTCCCTATAAATTCCCAGGATCTTAGCGAAAGGGTCTGGCCTAGTGCAGAAGTCAACACAAAGCTGTTGAATTATACTGAACTGAGGAACCTGTGGTCCTAAAGGTGCAAAAAGAAACAAAGTTACTTCTTTACTGTGTGATCCTCTCCAGGCCTCAGTTTCCTTCTGTGAAATGAAGATATTAGACCTATTGATCTCTAAGAGAGCTATTCTGAACCTGACAGCAGTGAACTAATTAACATCTCTGCACTCTGTACGCGCAGAGTACAGGCTTGATACCTTGAATTGAGGTGAAATCCAATCTGGAGGCCTTATGTTCATTAAAAAGGCCTAACGGCATTGCTTAGAAGTGTCAGATGCTGATCTATCCAAATTCCAGCAGGGGTAATTGCATTCTGACAACGTCACGTCCTCCTATTCTCTTCAATTGGATGCAGTAGACTTTGCTTCCTGTCCCAAATTATTTTGCACTGCTGTCCTCCATTGTTAAATAGAGATGTCACCTCATTTGTAAGTCATTTTTCCTCTTTCTTTGCAAGGGCTATGTACTTTGGCTGAGGTTTAATAATAATTTTGACCAGTTAAGACATTGTATGATGTTGGGTAATTCCCATGGATAAAAGGCTGTTCCTGCATACTATATCAGAACTCTTTTAGAACCTTCTTATTTGCCCTCTAGTGCTGAAAAATGACACCAAGACATAAAAATTCAGTTGCAGTGATTGCTCCATGTTTTTATTGGGGAAGAATGAAAATGTGATGAGAATTTGAACTCTCTTCTTAGGTAAGATCTTGATACTAGAATTTACCAGGAGTCTCATGTATTACCTTGTCATTAAATAATTACAGATTTTGGTGGGTTATACTTTTTGAGTCTTGAATGCCCTGAACCTGACCAGTTTACTCTTTCAACCCCAGTCCTCAACAAAGAAGAGAACATGTGTGAAATGTATTAAAAAGGACGCAGCTCCATTCATACTGCCATGATCATGATTACTTTTATTTCTTTATTTTCTGTCTTTGTCATGGAATGCAGAAATGGGAACTAATGTTGCGCTCATATCTAATTCCAGCAAGGTACCTCTGCAAAATCACTTGTTTAATATGAAGGAGGTAATTTAACCCATTTTATGAAGCTTTATTTTATTAGCAGTTGCTATAATAGGTTTGCATCTGATCATTTTTCTTTGGTTATAATAATAACATCCTTATCCACTTAATGATGAAATTTTCTCCACTCCTTTGATGTCTGTGCTAATTGCTATCTATTGTAATATTTAAAATCAGAATTAGAATGAGTTCCTTCCTTCATCTGTAGCTCTTTAAAAAAGTCAAGTTGTGAACACAATGACATCAAATCAAACCCTAACTCAAGGCCCTTAATAATCTTACCTAACGGCTCAATGACTCGCTATTATAAATAGATGGCTCATTCTTTCCATCACCAAATGTTTACTGAGTACTTCCTTTGGCTAAGTACGGTGATGAAAAGATTGCTATGCCGGATATGACCCTGTTACCCTTCTCTTCCTTGACATGGATAGAATATCTCTTGGAAAAAAACTAACATTTTCACAAATTGTACCTGGAGTTAAGATGAGTGAAAATGGTAGGGAAGAGAGAATGGTGGGGGGTGGGGGAGGGAGTATTTGGAAACAGATTGCAAAGTAAAGGTCCTGTAGGTGTCCTACATAGTTTTAGACTCTTTCTGCAATGTTTTGTCAGAAAATGCACCCCTTTTCCAAACTTGGCTTAGCATTTTAGAGTATTCACAGACCCCCTAGAAACCCTTGCAGGCAACCCAGCTCGGTAATAATATATTTGGATGAAACTGAGAACATATTTAAATTGCTACACAAAGCATGCAGTGTGCTACTTATAAGATTTCCCACATGATTGCTGACCTTACCCCAGAGTTTTATGCATTGCTTATTCAGGTCATCTAAGACAGGAAGTTTCCTGCTAAAAGTTCAGAGTATCTGTATAATCTTCAGCTTATTATCATTATTATAGTTAATCAAAATTCTTAGGGATGGAGGATGATCAGAATTTGCCTGAGGATTTTATGGATACAACTAAAATAGCCACTGATATTGTAATATGGCAAGTGCAGGTGGGCCACATCGTTCTGGCTCAGTGGAAGATTTTCACTGGGTTCTATGAAGTACTATTTTTGCTAGGTAGGGAGGCTATTTTCTTTTTCAGCAACTATCACCTTTTCAGTTACCTGGGCTAGTGTGCTCGTTACTAGAGAGAAGTAACTAGATGGCTACATAGAAATGAATAAAGGCTTAGGGAAAAATGGAAATTACTTTTGGGCAATCATTGGGTGATCTCCTTTAGATGGTAAGAAGAAGAAATCTAACATAGCTACTCACATCAGGGCATGCCCATGGGCCACAGGGAGGGAGAGTGACATGAAGGCACTGACTCACTTCATGCTGGTGAGGCCTTTGGGCTGATGACTGATGGTGCTTTGGCCAAATTTATCCATAGTCCTTCATTCTATTCTAACCTATCTGCCTTGGTAGATCTTCTCTCATCTCAGTGCTGGGCCTCTAGCTGGAGAGAGAAAATACAACTTGATTGTTTATTCTCATAAATGTTTTTTTAGACATATATTTGTATTGAAGTCTTAAAATTTGAGCGCCAAATACTTTTATACCTTTTTCACCAGCTCCCATATTGACACTTGTCCTTTTTTTTTTTTTTTTTCTGAGACTAGGTTTCACTATGTTGCCCAGGGTAGTCCCCATCCCGTGGACTCAAGCAATTCTCAACCTCAGCCACCCAGGTAGCTGGGATTACAGGCTCATGCCACCATGCCTGGCTACTTTTTGAGACTAGGACTCGCTATGTTGCCCAGGGTAGTCTCAAACCTACAGACTCAAAAGATTCCTAGCCTTGGCCTCCCGAGGTTGGGATTAAAGGCATGTGCTACGTATGATGCTGGCCCTGACATTCGTCTTTTAGGTAGGGAAACTCTTGTGTGGCAACCAGGGCTGCTGAGCCACAGATTTATACACAGACATGCAATGAGGAATGAAGGTGGAAACAGTGGGAAAGACAGTGGTTAACAGTTCAAAGTATTGTACTGCCCTGATGTGATTTCATTCATTGATTAGACACACTATGCTCAAAACTGTGCTAAACATTATATTGAACATCATATTTAACTTCCATAACAACTCCTGGAAAAGGTATTATTTTCGGATTTGATAAATGAGGCACAGGAAGCCCATCCAGGTTAAATAATGTGTACAAAATCATACAAGGGGTGAGTCACAGACTAGCATATGAAGTCAGGGCTTCCTAATTCCCAAATGCATTTGCTTAACCATGCATTCGTTAGCCTTATTGCTAGCTCAGAGAGATGCAATTTTAGCAAATAATGCCATGCTCTCTCCTTTACCCAATTTCTATATTTTTAATACCAGATCCAACTGAAGTTGCATGAAAATTGGTGCTCTAGGGTGAACTTTCTCTTTTAAACCTGGGCTGTGTGGTAAGGGTGCTGGGTTACTGGAATATTGAGAGACCCAACTTCTGGTTGCTGTAGGAGCCAGTGCAGAGGCATCTTCCTTTCTTCTCTCTGCTGGGGCCTTCTTCTGCCAAAGCCCCAGGGACCCTCCATTGCCCAGCCTACCTCCAGTGTTGTTCTTGCTTAGGGGGCTTTGGAAAGCAGCAAGCAATTGTTTCCTTCCCTTTCACCAACTCTCTCAGCTTTCACCTGGACCTCCATCTAGTAAACTGTTCTATTTTCCTCCGGATGGCTCCTCTGGCCCAATGCCATCTCCCCAGGCAAACAAGGAATCCTCCTTTCTGGGATCAGAGATTTCTCATTCCCCACTGCAGCTCCCTCAGTAGATAAGGATTTTTGGCTTGTTTTCAGGGATGTTGCTGCTGAATTATCCACCTCTGTGCTTTCTTCCATTTGCTTTTATGACATTTATTCCATTCCCTATTGTTCCTTCTAACTTTTGTTGATGACAAAAGATACCCTCCATTTACATTTGAAAAAGGGAGGAGAGACTCTGTTGTAAAGGGAGAACAATACCTACTGAAGCTCAGCTTCAGTCCCACTTATTCAATTGAATAGTCATTTAGTATTTTAATAAAATAAAGGTCTCTTTTAGTACCTGCTGCTGGGTCTGTGAAGTTTATGATGCATCTTTTATATTCATTTCCATGTTTAAATTATAATATTTTCCCTCTCGCCCCAGAGCAGCTTAATACACTGTAGGGAACACTTTCCCTTGATGATGAAAACAATATTTTTAAGGTAAGTGGGGCTTTTAGTTTAAGTGTAACCAGGGGACTCATTAAGAGATGTATTCAATGTCCCATTACCTGGAATCTCACTTCTAAACTACTATTATATATGCCTGACTTTAAAATATTGTTATTTGATCATTTGGGGGAGGGTGAGGGTAGATTAACCATTTGCAAAAGGTAATGAAAAATAGTAGCACATGCTGTCTCTGACAAAGGCTCAAATGATGTGAAATAAGAAGGTCTTCAAGGCTTACAGACTCTGAAACCTGATTTGTCATTACCCAGAAGGGAGTATTATTCTTTCAAAAACACTATTAAATTAACCAGGTATAATGAGATTGCTGTTTAAATTTCCAAAACCAACTTATGAATTCACAAAAAGAAACACCATCATCATTTGAACTGGAGTAGTGAGTGGCAAAGAACTAACACATTCTATCTATCTCTGTACAATAACTAACATGAAACCAAATCATAAATGGAACCGTGTATTGTGAGGCTGCAGTCAATCTAAAGGGAGTTAAATTGGTTGCTATGTCAGACTAACTCCTCTACTCCAATTCTCCAAGTGATCTGGTTCTCCAATGCTGGTTTTCCAGTTTGACTATGATGCTGGGACCAGTGGAGATGACAAAATTTAAAAAAATCTTGGGTTTCCACCTCAGATCTAAGACTATAAGGTCAAGTTTTACATTTACGTTTTCCCCTTAAGTAACTCTGTTCTGATTCTCCTGGTCAATGAGAACTGAGACCATTAATCTGACACACATTTGTTTCTGTGGATAGGAATGGTTTTGCCATGGGGCCATATTGGACAAGATTGTCCCCTGGGTAGTGGTTAGAATCATAATACCAAGATTGATGTTGGGATTTCCCTTTGCTTGATGTTGCCAGGAGAATGAATTTTCTTTTTCCATAAGTTTTTGCATTTAGACAGTATTTCCTCTGGCCAGCTTTTTTAACTTGTAGATAGCTCTGCCCATCTTGGATATGATTTAGCATGCACTAATCATACAATTAAATCTCCCAAGCAAAGCACACAAATCTTGTTTCCTTTTCTGTAAGGGTCTCTGTTATTTTAATGTATGTTCTACTTTTTCAACCAAGAAAATGAGATTTTTTTCCAGTTCCATAGGTTCATGTAGAGATAAGATATCCCATGGAAACATTTGTTGCTACAAGGACCACCATCAGAGGCTTCCCCGAGCCTGCAGACTTTCTTTCTTAAACATCAACTGATCATGCTATCCCCCTTCAGTAATTTTTCAAAGCTCTCATGCTCAAGTCTCAACTCTGAAAACTGCTTTCAAAGTCTTTGGTGATATACCCACTGCTTGTTTTTCCAGTCACTTCTCTCACACAGCTACAGTATGTCTCCAGATAGGCATGTCATTTCTGGGACTTGTTTAATTCCTTCAATATTCCAGTTATATTTTCTCTGCCTCAAATACTCATAATCCTCTTTTTCCCAGCTTTTCTTTTCTTTTCGTCTTTAACTTCAATGTCACTTCTGTGAGACTTTCCCTGATTTCCTCACTCAGTTTAGAAATGTTAGCCCAGAGCTTTCACAGTGTCCTTGATTTTGATCATCAGAATTCATGTCAGGATTTTGAAGTCACTCAAGTCGCTCAGTATTGCTTTTAGGATCAAGTTCAAATTTGGTGTAGTATGTCACCAACCAACCCACTACTTGGAATCTTAGCCCTCTGTTCTTTGGCCCACCTTTCCTCGCAGATCTTTCATTTCAGCCATTTTTGAAACCTTTTCGTTATCTACAACTACCTTCGTGAATACAAAAAAAAATATCTTGACCTTTAATATTGGATTCCTAGTGAGATTAGGACTAAACATGTTCTTTGTAAATCACTTTAGGCAAAAGTAGTGAGGTGTGATATTTCCAAGGTGGATTTAGTTAAAAAAAAAAATTAAAACATTTTCTTTCTTTACTACCTCTGCGTTTAACTTTTAGAGACAGTCACTCTCATTCTTAATCATAGAGTGCTACCCCCAGCTGTGTCTTCACTGAATTGAATAAGGAAGAGAGAACACTTCTGTAAGCACGAGGTTCTAGTCAATCACACTTCTCTGGCTTAATTGGGAGGAAGCTAGAATATCGACGTGTCTGTGCTAGACAGATTCCAGTAAGGTTAAGATTTCATATCATTCTATATTTTTCAGCACTGGTATTGTGTTACATGTTTTCTTAAAGGAGAATTTTAAGAAAACTTTTAAATACACAAACATTTCAGAAATGTTTGTGTCAAGCTACATAACTTTATATTAATTTCTTTGGTTTAGCTAATACTCTTGCTAAATACATCTTTCTCCAGCAGCCACATAATGGGAACAGGCCCCTTACCTCAAATTACAATTTCCATCTTGTGTGTCCATACTCTGCATATTCCCCATTTCTCTGAAAAATCTGGTTTTCATCTTGACTCACTCGCTTACAAGCTCTGCTATTTGAACCTTTTCAAATTTCCTGCTTTATGGGCTAATAAATGCAAAGAGGAAAAGTTAACTGAGATGATACATGTAAAACAGTTACATAATTCCTGGCCCAGATCAAGACTACAAGATGAGAGTTGCTTTGATTTCCCTTCAACTACAAAGCAGATAGTCAAGCCTGCATCCCAGTACATATACTAACCTCCCATGACGTCTTCTCCAGTGCCTGTAGACTTGCCTCCTCCTTTTTCTGGGTTTACCCACAGACCCTTTGCTCACACTTCTCATTAATTTTCTCCCTGTCAGTTGGAAATCACCAATGTACCACCAAGTGCTGTGAGTGCCTCCAGTGGAGAGGCACTGCTTCTTCATTTCTGTGTCTCTAAGGATAGAAGTGCAGCCTGCTTTACCAGAGGATGTTGTGAGGATTACCTAGATTATTAGCTATAGAGCTCCTCAAAAATCTTAGCAGGTAGGAAGGGTTTAATGAGCAGCTGCTATTGTTATTATCTTTATGATCATTATTGATGCCCAGCACAGGACCCTGCCTAGAACAAGCACTTGACATGAACTGAGTGAATGAGGGAATGAACAGAGGGCTAGAGAAACCTGTTTTTATCTTATTCTGGTAGCTGAGAATCTTAGAAGTAGTTGTCAGTGCAGTTGATCGGTGTTATTTTAGCCTCCCTGGTATTCATTTTTTTTTTTTTTTGGCAACAGTAACTCTTCTTTCTTTTGGGGACCCTTCCCTCTCTGTACTGTGTGGTTCAGAGGCGGCTGAATACATCCTCTCAGTCCCAGGGTGAACCAGTAATCAGAGCTGATTGCCTAGCATACTCTTATTTCTTGCCTGAGTGACATTATGTTTAAAGTGTGGGTATATGGTTCCAGTTGGTCCTTTGAGAGGCAGATTTTTGTTAGCTCTTCAGGAAGAGAGGTGGCATTTGCCCTAGTGTTGCAATTTACCCAGATATCTCCCTGGAGCTGCTGGTGGCCATCTTTGCGGTTAATGGGAGAGAATCTGCTTCAGAAAAAAAGCCACACAGAACAAAGCAGATTCTCTATTATTTCCTGAGCTCGTGAATTTAGTTATGAATACAGATCTGTTTCTGAACTGTTTACCCTAGTGTTAATTAAAAAGTATGGTCTGGAATACCATGGAGATCCTCACAATCCTTTCAGGGGAGTACAAGGTTAAAACTATTTTCCTGATAATAAGACTTCATGCTCATTGCTTTGGGGGTGTCCAATGAGGTTTTGGGGGTTGAGTTTTGTAGGATCCTGCAGTGCGTTAAATGTTGAAGCAGATAAGAGCCTGCTGCTGTTATTTACTATGTAAGGCATTAAAAATGATAAAAATAGGAAACAATATGAGTCTGCTCTTGGGGGGAGGAATATACAGTTATTTTCCAATAAAACTTGCTGTTATGTAAATGTACAATAAGATTATAACTGTTTTCTATGAATAAATATTTTAAAACAATTCTCAGTATTAATTTCATACGTGGTCAATATTGATAGTTATGACCCATATAATCAAAGGCTCTTTGGCATCATCGATAGTTCTTAAATGTAGAAGGATTCAGGAGCCAAAATATTTTTGCACTACTGAGTGACACAAACCCATAGATTTCATTTTTTGCTGAGAACATTTTTAGCTGGATGTCTGTCACTTTCAAATGAAAGAATCAGTACAGTGGCTCATTCACAGGGAAAAAAATACTGTCTCAAAGTATTGGGGATGCCCTATTGGCCAGTAGCAGGCTTTATAATTTTTGGATAGAAGAAAATCTCTTTCCCTACCTCCCATAGCCCACGAATGAAGACAAGGATCAGTGGAGAAAAACCAGAAAATATGAGTGTGCTGCAGTGTAACCCTGTTCAGGAGAGAGACCCCCTGTCTCCTAGCAATAATGTCTATGAAATCTGCCATTCTGTGAGTACTGGGGGCTGTTTCAAACCATGGGAATTATTAGCAATGATTTCAGATGAGTAGGACAAACAAATTTTAGCTTAAGGGGCAAATAGTTCTTTGTCTTTCTAATACATCAAGACAAATTTTTGGAGGATAAAGTCTCATAATCACCTTTTTTTTCTAAATGAGTTTTCTACTCAGGCTTTAGCTTTCATCAACAGTGTACTTAGTTTCCAACTTTCCATTGCAGAAAGCTGCTTTGAAAGTGCCTGAAGATTCAGTTGAATACAGCTTTTGGTATTTGGTCAGGACGGGACTACATGCAGACAAACTAAAAGGTCCATAAAAAACACTGTACTTAGTCTTTTTCCTTTTGAATTGAGAACATGCATAGATACGTGGATTTATTTATTGAAGAACATTTAAGCAGGATGTCAAAATGAGAATAACTCTGGGGGCAGGAAAGGCCTCTGAGGAGGTGATGTTTGACTTGATTTTGAGGAAAATTACTGCTAGAGCAGAAAGCAAACACAAGAGGTTCTAAGGTGCAAAAGAGCTGATACATTTGAGGATTAAAAAAGAGGTCAGTGGGACTGGAGTACAGAGAGTAAAGCAAGCTCCATAAAGAACAGGAAGCAGGAGACAGATAATGTATGCCAATGTACAACAGAAAGTCACCAAAGGATTTTGAACAAAGGGGGGAGGAAGACGAAACGCATATAAAGGTAGAAAAGTCAGTGTGTCCTATTCTTCTCTAGGAAAGACCATGGATGGTTCCTACTGCCCTTCTAGTTGTTCTGAGTTCTATGCCTGCTCATGCTGTTCTAATATCCAGAGTTCATTTCTCCATTTCCACCTATTAAAATTCTCTGCAACCTGCCAAGATTCTCTCAAACATCAAAGCCTGTTTCTGAAGCTGGGCTGTTAGGATTGCAGAAAGCATGTGGACATCTGGTCTTGTGTACTGACTCAGTTTCTTTTCTCTCTCTTTTTGGAGATAGACTTGGTTTATAATACTGCATGTGATTCAGAAGCATAAGATTACACCTATTTAGATGCATGTCACCACACCTACCCACCACCAAGGCACCCACAGTCCTCCAACATAGTCCACCGGCAGCTCAATTACTGTGGGTCTTACATAAGATTTTTAATTTTTTTCTTATATTGTTGTAGTACCCATAGTTCTCCCACTGCCATACCACCTGTGACCCATCACCATATTCCCTTGTGTTCCTCCCTCATGTTTTGATACCCTCCCTCCCCTTCCTTTCTTATATGTTTCATGTCTATGGTCAGCTTGCTAATTTTGACTATTTCTTGTTCCTTTGTTTGATTAAGATTTTTAATCTTTCTGAGATCCTTATTTCCTATTAACTTGCAATAACTTCTATTGCAAGACATGGCTGTGAGGATCAAATTAGATGACATTTGCAAAAGGCATATGACATGATAAGTGCTTCATAAACGCTAGTTATCTTTATTTTTGAAAAGCATTTGCAGGTAATAAAAAACATGGTCACTGGATCAGAGAAATTTGGGTTTGCAACACACCCTGCTATAAGCTTCCCAACAGATTGTGGGCATTATTACACCTCCTTGAGACTTCATTTGTATATGGGACCATAAAAATCTTAGGATTGCTCTGAAGAATAAGTGAGAAAAATAGATGGAAAGGACTTGGTACACTATATGACAAATAATAAGCATGCAATAAATCCTGCCTATTATAACCAAGAGCAGTATACAGAGTGGGTGCTTTGTGAACCACAGACAGAGTGATCTATGAATACTTTCTGAATGAATAACTGTTGATGGGGGTTGATAAATGAGGTCTGGAGCATGAGCAGCTGCATAAGTCCAGGGAGGGGAGGAATGAGGAGCTGACACAGACAACCAGGAGGACCTTGGCTATCCAGTTATATATATCAAAAGGGAGCACAGGGGGCAATGGAAGATGATGGTGACAAAATTTACCCTTTTCACAATTTTGCTTCATGAACAAAACCAACTGAATCTCTTTAGCTATAAACATTAAGAATAAACTTCTTCAAAGATACAATTGAATCCCAATGAGTCATATTTTTTTCTTGATATTTGGAGAAATCTAGAGTCCAGACGTGATAGCTCCCACAGAATGAATGCATTTTTTTAAAATCTCTGTTGGTGTCGCAATAAGTTTGCCAGCCCCACTCAGAGAAAGGCTGGGCATCCAGGCTGATTGTCTTTGACTAAGTTTCATATCACAAATGCTCTTATGTCACCCCATAATCAAGGGAGGGCAACTGATCCAAAGCTCTTGAGTAAAGAAAGAAATAAGGCTCCATGTTAATATTGATTGCTGATGACTTATTAACTCTTTCTTGGTACAAACTCATACTCAAAAGGTAAATTCCTGTATTCTAAAATACTCCCCTGTGGGTAACACATGCTCATCCCAGGCATGGTGGCTTTCACATTGGACATGCACCTGAAAATACTGAAATTACAACAAAAGAAGACAACCCAACCAGAAAATGGGCAGAACTCAAGACACTTCTGCAAAGATAAATGACTAATAGGCATAAGAAAAAGTGCTCATCAACATTTATCAAAGAAATGCAAACCAAAATCACAATGAGATATTATCTCATACCCTGAGATGGCCCACATCAAAAAGACCAGATCAAGTGTTGGTGAGGAAGTGGAAAAAACAGAACTTTTGTAAATCCTTGGTGGAAAATTAAAATTAGCCTAGTCCCTCTGGAAAAGAGTATGGAAGTTTTCTTATGTATTAAAAATGAATCTATCATGACTCAGGAATTCCATTCCTAGATGTCAACCTGAAGAATACAAAAACACTAAAGACGTATATGTATTCCTACATTCATTGCAGCCTTATATACAAAAACTATGTCATGAAAATGACTGTATTTCCAAGGATAGAGGAACGGATCAAAGAAAAATGGTATGTGCACACAATGGAATACTACTTAGGTATAAAAAATGATGGACTCTTGCCATTTGCCACAACACGGATGGAACTGGAGAGGATATTGATAAAAGAAAAGAGAAGGAGAAAGATGAGTTTCATATGGTCTCACTTGTATGTGGAAGAGAGAATCATAACAAACGTTCAGTCAAAATCAAGCCAATAATAATCTCTCATCATCTGACTACAAAATTGAGGCAACCAGAGGGCAAAGTTGATGGGGTAAGAATGGGAGATTGGAAGGGACCCAATGGAATTTGGTAGAGGATTGTTGGGGCGCTGGAGGTGAGCAGGGAATAAAAGCATACATTTGTAGAGAGGTTTGAACTTACAATACCAGAGCAGTTACAAGCTATAGACTTACTTTGCCTTCATAAGCATAATTTGGGAAAAAATAAAATTCAAAAAAGCAAATATTATAGTTATATTTGGTTACAGAAGGATAGAATAATCTAAAGAGCAGCTTAGAGTTGAGTCTATAAAGGGCTTTCCCCCTGAACAACCACGTTACACTATTGCATCCATATCACAGTTTCAATAAGCCATGCCATATCTAGGATGCATGGATAGTTTTGGTTAGCACTAGAATTTCCAAAGTGAAAATGTCCCAATTTCAAAATATTCAGATGAATATTGAGCCCTTATTATGTGCTATATACTGTTTTAAGATGATCTTATTTTACTAAATGGAATGAAAAATCTCAGGAGTCATTTTTGATTTTCCAATTGTCCTTGCATTTCCCACAACTCAATAGCAAGTCCTGTCAGCTTGATTAGTAAAGTATAATGAGAATCTGATCACTGCTCATCACCCTCTCTGCTCCCACCTTAGGCCAAGCTCTACCAGAAGACCTTAGCAGTCTCTTACCTTAATACCTGTTTCCCCTTCTGTCCTGACCAATGACCAGAGTACTTCTTAAAAAATCTTGAATCAGATCCTGTTATTTGCTGACTTAAAACTCTCCAGGCAGTATTCATCTTACTCCACATAAGGTGCAACCTGCTTACGAGGCTTATGAGGCTTTATGCTCTGACTCCATTTCTTATGTCCCTTACTCTCCCTTCTTTATTCACACCAATCTTTTGGTAGTCCCTGAAAGTCTTAAAATCTATTTCTTCCTTGGAATTGATATTCCACTTGATAGTCTCTCTTCTTGGAGTGTTCTCCTAGATCAAATATTTTCCTCCCTTCTTGCATTTTTGATCAGATATCACCTCCTCAGAGATGCTGCTGCATTTTGAAGTATCTCTTGCAGTGAAACCTTGTCATTCATGATCCCTTCACTTGTTTTATATTTCTTCCAAGTATAGAATGCTATTGTTTATCTATAGATTTACTTATTATGTAAGTCCCTACTGAAACTTAAGTTGTATGAAGACAAGAAATCTGTTTCTTTCATGGCTTTTCCTTCTACACCTAGAACAGTTTTTAGCACATAGTAAGTACTCAATAAATTTTTTTAACTAAATGCTCAACAAATTTCAACCTCACAGTAGGGGTCCTCAGCATGTGGCTCTGAACCATTAGAATTATTAGAATTCTATTTCTCTCTAATTTAGACGTACTAAATCAAAGCAGTGCTAGTGGAACCCAGCAATCTATGTCTTAAGAAACCAGGGGATTCTGATACTTACAAATCTGAGAACCGCTGCTTTAAAATAAACATGCAAAATACAATAAAGCTTATTATATAGATAGCAAAGGTGAATTTTAGAGAAGTGAAGTACTTCAGACAACTTAAAGAAAAGCTAACGTTTGTTACCAAATGTCACATTGTAAATAATCAACAAATATTAGTAACAGTATTCATAATATTATCATTACTCATTATCTACCTGATGCTAATTTAATCTTCACAGTAGTTTTCATCAGTGGGTATGAACATTTCCATCGTGGAGTGTGCTGAGACTCAGTCAAGTCATACAAGATAACCCAGAAAGTAAGAGGCAGAAAGACCTTCTTGCTTGCTTGTTTCTTCCCTTCCATCAAAGAGTCTAATGATGACAGATCACTGATATAGCAGTACATATGCAAGGAAAACACATTTGGCCTTTTCTCAGGCAAATACCAAATGGAAGTGATGAATGGTAAGCCTTCACATCAAGGGAACCCTTGGAAAGGGAAGTGGATGTTCTTTCAGCTGACTTCAACACAGAGACACTGATCTGAGCAGAACTTGATGGGCCCATCTTCTGCCTGGGAAACAGAAATGTGTGGCACTTTGAATGTGAACTGAAAAATGCCTGACTTGGGTACCATGAAGCGTGAATAATTATGGCTCAGCAAATCATGGGCTTAGCATGTGGGCCTTATTGCCTTCATGGAGGAGAACTGACATTTGATGGTGATGAATAAAACTATGATAAGATTATATATACGCATATATACATATATACACATATACATGCATACACATATACACAGGTGTCTATCTATCTATTTAAACATGTTTCTGAAGTCAAGGCACAATTTTTCTGGCAACTACACACCTTGAACACATGTAGACAAAACCCCAAACAACAAACTCCTGTAATTATGCTACAATAATCTGGTCAACTTAACTATGATTATTAATGGGAAGATAATGTCAACTAAACTTTTCATTTCCTTCCTTTTTCACCCCATTTCTTTCTTATTCTTCTCTGATTTGATTTCTTATAGCAGCAGTGACCATTTCCCAGTTTTTACTTCTTTCATAAAGTGGAAAGAAACATTCATGGGACAGATAAGCTGTTAAGTCACTAACAGAGATACTACCAGCATTGTATTATTCTCCTGTTCAAATTGATCTATCACAGATCTACATTTATGCACAAAGAGTTTCCAAATATCCAAGATGTTGTTGTTAAAAATTTTGCCTGTAGGCTGCTATTGGCCTAGAATCCAAGTGCTTAATGATTGTGGACAAGCAGACTTACAGAAAGCAAAACCCCTGTGTTGGCAGTTTTCCTGGAGAAAAGGAACACTGTCTGTCTAAGTCATATGAGCCCCAAATCCCTAACTTGATATCTACCATATAGATATCTAACACATTTATAAGAAATGAGTATTTAGATGGCGGAAACACACTATGAACTCAACAAATACACACTGATTTGATAAAAGAAGAAAGAAAGAACTCGCACTGTATCTGTCACATAATAGGTTTTCTCCAAACAGTTTTGTATTAGGAAAGCACATTCAAATCTTCAGTGAATGTCCAGTGAAGATCTGAACAAAAACCTGACACAAAGTAGGAAAAACATCAGAATATGTGGTCATATTTCCTACCACACAAATGGCATTTGTACAATGGAAAGACATTAATCGATTTCCTAAGAGCAGGATTCATACCCTTGGAAGAGATCTTTTGTAGTAAGTCTTCGTGTATTCTATAGAATTACCAGAAACTTAGGCTGTTCATTTGTGTGACAATGGTTTATTTTCTTTTCTGCCACTTCTCAGAGGCACCCAGACACTCATTTATGAAAACTCACACATTAAGGCGATGATACAGTTCAGGCTGCTGACACATCCGCATTCATTAGAGCCACCAGAAAAATCATCCCCCCCCCCAAAAAAAAATGCCTCAAGAGTGGTTTTGTTTACATACATCGATCCACCACGTCAGCCTACATGGTAGAGTTCTGACACATTCAGGCTGTCAGAGCCTGTGACATCATGGATTTTTCTAGACATCTCCCTCTGCTACCCTGATTCCAAGACTACATAATGAAATTTGCTTAGCTTTCAAAAAGTACTGCCATGGGAAAGTTTTTCTAGAAAATGACTCTTCATCCTCAATTGGTGTTTTCTTTAAAACAAAGGTTCTCTTCTCAGCTTGAATTTAGTTTTCTTTGGGTCAGAAAACAGATATCACTGGATTTCTGAAACTTCTTCCTGTTATGCAAGAAGGCACTCTTGTTGGTCATTGTTATTGAACTCTTAACTTTGCCTCAGTTTCATTATGTTTATAAAGGGGTTAATAAGAACCCCTTATTGTGTGGGATTGTATGAGAGTAGAGAGTTATGGTGAGGAAAGTACTTGGAACTCTTCATGGAAGCACCTAGTAAATCTATCTTTCCTTAGCACAGAAGCCAAACATGGGAGACCTCCATAGAGATATAAGGTCCCATATCTAGGGATACATATAGGTATAGGGTCCCAAAGCGACCTTGAAGGATGTGGGGGGACCACATGGGGGAAACTCGGTATTTGTGTAACACTTCACTCACCATGTCAGTTGCTTAAAAGAAAAAAGAAAGCTGAAAACTAAGCATTTAGTATAATCTTCCACTTTACAAATGAAAAGATTGAGAATTCAGGATACATTGATACCCCAGTCTAGCACTTGCTGGAATTTCAGCTCTGCCCCTTCCCCTAACCTATCACAATTGGTTCCATTGTATGCTTGCAACCCACAATCCCCCTGGATAGACATAAGTGAGATCTATCCACTTGGATAGATATAAGAGAGACCTATGTTAACTGTCATTTTCTGGTGGAGCTCTGATTTGATAGCTTGTCTAAAGCGATATAGCTAGAAAACTGCTTTAGTTAGAAAACTAAATTACAAGTTTCTTTTGATTATTCAAAACAGTTTGAGGATCAACTACTATATTTCAGTCACTGTCTTTACTGTACTCTCTAGGATCCCTGACACAGGGTAGGGCTAAAATCTTAATAAGGCAGGATAAGTCTCACAATACTGCAAGATTACTTTCCAAGGTTGTGCTCCCTTTCATTTTTCTTAGGGAGTCAAAGAACTTAGAAAACCTTTAAGTCTTCCATGAAAAAAACAAAAACAAAAACAAAAATATAACCTCAGTCATGAGGTGGTCAGAATCTATTTTCAACTTTTAATTTCTGGAGGTGATGCTTATTCATTGAAACAGTAACGAGGTGATGTCGGGTAGGTTCATGTGTACAAAGCCCCAGGTCAGTGACCAGGTTTCATGGGAAAAAATTCAACCAACTGGATCTTACTTCTCTCTTAGTGAATATCTGTTCTTCTGCCTTCCCAGATTCCTTTAGGGATCTGCTCAGATCCCTAGGATAGAATAACTTCTTTCTGAACTTGTTTCCTCGGTCCCAAATGAAAATTTGTTTGAGTCCTAGGCCCTGGAGCTCACTTCCTCTGGTGGGAAGGGTGGTCTTTTTTCCTTTGAATTGTCTTTCGTGTGTCCTCTCACTGGCCTTGTGAAATAAGCCAGGGTGGGTGACATGACTCCTATTCTTGGACAATGACACTGAATTTAGCCCGGCATGGTGGTGCACGCATGTAGTCCAAGCGCTGGGAGGCAAGAGGTCTGGGGATGCTTGAGTTCACGGGTTCGAGACTACCCCAGGCAACATAGAGAGACATAGTCTCAGAAAAGCAGCCAGATGCGGTGGCGGGTGCCTGTAATTCCAGCGACCTGAGAGCTGAGGTTGGGAATCCCTTGAGTACTCGGGATCAGGACAACCCCGGACAACACAATGAGACCTAGTCTCAAAAAACAAATAAATAAAAAGAAAAACACTGAATTTCAGCGAGGGTAAGTTCCTGTAGCCCATGGTACCTGCTCAGCAAGGATGCAAACATGTCCATGATCACTGCTCTGACCACCTCTGGCTGAAACCCTTTTCAAACTTCTCCCAGCTGATGAGTTGTAGTTTTACATCACCCAATGTTAATCACCTCTCAATGAGTGGTAAAAATTCCCTGAGGGAGGTCACTCCAACTCTGGTAGTTGTGTTGAAGTCCTGGAAATGTGTGGGAGGTGAGAGGAGTGGGGGGTGGAATGACATTTGGCCCTCCACACGGTGAGAGTCGAGGAGGTGGGAGACATGGGAACTAGTGAAGCGTAAAGGAAGAGCGAAACTTTCCACGCACTGCCCTATATAAACACAGCCGCGACAGAGGGAAGGTTGCCTACAAGGACACACTTGACGTTTCCTTGAGTTTTCGAAGGGAAGGGCTGAGTCACACGGAAACACCATCGCTTTCCCTCCCCCAGGGCATAGACAACGTGAGGTGTGAATCTAAAATAATGTGACTGAAATTTTGCATGCCTGAATCCCACACATATCCAGAGAAGTGCCCCTTTTGCCCTGCTGATTTGCCCACCCGCTCTTTTCCCCTGTGTCTGAGGTTCCAAAATACTGTTTTCATGTCTCCTGTCCCCTCCCCCTCCAGCCTTATAACCGGAAGTCACGCACCTTGATCTTAAACCATCTCTTAAAGTCTCATGTAACTTTTCATTTGCAATTAACAGATTTGTATTAAAGTTGCCTTGGTATTCAAAATAAGGGTATCATCTGACATAAGAAGAGGTAGCTGCAGAGCAAGTTAATTCAGAGGCCTTTAAAATCAGCAACTTCCCTCTATTTTTCTCTGTAGTAAACCTTATGTTGCTCTCACCTGTAAAGTCAAATATTACGGCCCTAGAAGACTACAGCTCCAGGCTTGTCTTTTTAAATGATTCACTAAAAGAAGTTGTGAAAATTTCTTTTCCTCTTTAATCAAGGATTAAAGTCTTTTCATGAGCGCCAACAAGTTTTGCCAACAGGAATGGAATCACTACCTCTGTTTTATACTAATGAAGACTCATCCTCCCCCTCCCCACCACTCCCCACCCCTAGCTAGGGTGAGATCCTCCAGCAAGACAACTGTCTAGGGGGAAACAACAAAACTAAATTGGGGCTTGGTGGCAATGCACAAGGAAGGGAAAACAGGCTTTTGGATTATAGAAGAATTTCTTAGAATAGTACCTAATATTATTAGAGACTGCTGGGATGATTAAATGAGATATATGAAAATTATTCTTCCTGATTCCTGACAAAGAGTAAATCTCAGCTATATGTTCAGTTATCTTCTCTGCCCCCATTAATAAAAAAAAAAAAAACCCATCCTCTACTTGCTATCTCTTCAAATTGGCTCACAATCTTAATTCATACTCTGTATTCAGAATGCCCCTTCAGGTTGTGATGTTGCTGCTCACTCTGCTCTGGCTGTTCTATATAGACTATAAACCTCCATAGACTGGGTGGTTTATGGGAAAACAGAAATTGATTTCTCACAAACCTAGAGACTGGAAAGTTCAAGATCAAGGTGACTGCTGATGAGTTCACTTCCTGGTGCACAGACAGTCATCTTCTCACTGTGTCCTCCAACCTTGAGAGGGAAAGAGAATTCTCCAGAATCTTTTTTATACGAGTATGAATTCCATTCCTGAGGGCTTCACCCTCATGATTTATTAATCTCTCAAAGGTCTTACCGGGAAAGACCATCACTTGGGGGGGATAGGTTTCAACATATGAAGTATTGGGAAAGAGAGAAAGCTGAAAGAGGAAGATGAACAAGCATTCTGTTGATAGCAGCTACCCCAGGCCTCTTGGATGTCAGATGTACAATAAAGTCTCCCTGAATTTCCAATCTTCTAAGATATATTTGTTCTTTATGTATATTTTATCCCACTTAGCCTTGAATTTGTGTAGTTTTTGAGATCTCTCTAGAGAGTGAGCCTCTTAATATTAAACTCAGTCTCCAAAATCCCTAAATCCTCTGAATAGTCCCCTAGTAGGACTAGCATATAATGGACCACTTAAATACCTGTGGAACTGAGGTGAATGCATTCCACTCAGAGGCTACCCTGGCCTAGAACTGTTGTGCCAACATTGATTTGAGCTGGTGACACACTCTTTTTCAAAGAAATTGTGGTAAGATCGCCACAACACAAAAATTAACCATCTTAACCATTTTGGGGTGTGTATAGCTCAGTAGCAATAAGTACAACCAAGTAATTGTGCAATCATCGCTACCATTCATTTCCAGTACATTTTTATCTTCCTAAACAGAAATTCGGTTAAAATAACCCATTAAAAATAACTCTGCTTTCTTCCCTCTCCCCCCTTCTGTTTTCTGGCAACCACTATTCTATTTTCTGTCTGTATGAATTTACTCTAGCTACCTCATCTAAGTGGAAGCATACAATATTTGTCCTTTGTGTTACATCTATTTCACTTAGCATGGCATTTCAGCATTAAGTTTCCTCCATGTTGTAGCATGTGTCTGAATTTCATTCCTCATGAAGGCTACTCTTTATTATATGGACATATCACATTTCATTTATTCATTCATCTGTCAATGGCCATTTGAGTTGATTTCCACCTTTTGGCTATTGTGAATAGTGCTGCTTTGAACATGGATGTACAGACATCTGTTAAAATTCCTCTTTCCGTTCTTTTGGTGATCATCCAGTAGTGGAATTGCTAGATTATATGATAATTCTATGTTTGATTTTTTGAGAAACCACTAAACTCTTTTCTACAGAGGCTGTATTGCTGGCATAAACTTTTGGCTTGGACAGTGGTAACTAATCTCAGGATATGATATGATTTTCAACATCAGTCAGATGTCAGGTTAGTTTATTTTATCATCAATCAAGCTTATGATGACAGTCCAAAAGAAGATGTGAGGCAGACCAACTTAGTGGTAGAGAATTTGTACTTTAAGTCACACAGACCAAATTTCTGAGTGCTATGCTCACCATCAACTCATGTGGCCTTTGACAAGTTGCTCATATCACCAAGTCTCAGTTTGCTATCTGTAAGATGGGAATAATAATACCGCCTACCTCCTGGGTTTGCATGGTAGATGAAAATGTAGTACAGGTAAAACACTCCTTTCAGGATATGATAGAATTAATATCCAATAAGTGCAGTGATTAATCTTGTGA
The DNA here is from genome assembly GCA_004024945.1 of Uropsilus gracilis. Classification (NCBI taxonomy): domain Eukaryota; kingdom Metazoa; phylum Chordata; class Mammalia; order Eulipotyphla; family Talpidae; genus Uropsilus; species Uropsilus gracilis. The sequence continues at coordinate 53,990 of PVHY01001189.1, forward strand.
TACTGAGGTGGTGATCTCAGACATTGATTTAGAAAGCCCTTTTCAAAGGAAAGTTTCAAATGGGTTTGATCAATGGTGATACTGAAGGAGCGCTTTGCCTCTGAAGGTGCTTTGCTGTGCAGTGCTTGTTGTACATTGATGTACAGAATTCATATGAATATGACAGTGTTGTCTTCGCTAAAATTCTTTTGGTTTCCAGTAAGAGAAACCCATTCAAACTGGCATAGCATAATAAGAGATTTATTTTAGGAATGCAGAAATCTGTAGGGGTCCGAGAAACCCAAGAGCAAGGCTATAACCACGTGGTATTCATGTATTAATGTCTGGTGCTCTACGGCTTCTCACTGCTGCTTTTTTTCTGGGCATCATCTCTGTTCTTATCCTCTCCAACTACTGACTGCCTCCTTGGCAGTTTGGCACATGCCACCATCAATGCATGGCTCCTGGATTTTGTTCTTATTATTAGTTCTGACCTCAAAAATGAAATAGAAGAAACTGATTTTCAATTACAAATTTGTAGGAAAATCTAATTGACACTGGTGGATCAGGTGCTCATCCTGTGTGAGACTGAGATCAGAAGGCAGTAGGATGCAGGAAGTTTGTAGAACAACTACGAGCAGATTCAGTTGTCCTTAGAGAAAGGGGGCTCAAGTGGGTTCTGTAAGTCCACCAACAATGTTCACAACAAAAGAATTTAACACTCAGTTTGATGACTTGTAATCACATTTTAAACCTATGCTCTCTTCTTCCTATCTAAGGGCACATGGGGATGAGGTGTGTGTATCTCTCTAAATCCTGCCAAGAAATTGGCTAAGGGAAGGGAAGCCTCAGGCCAAGTATTTCCTCTTATGTTTCTTCTCATTCAAACCACTTCATATGTTGGAGGTGCCATTCTCTTTGGAGAAGGAATCAGAGTCCCCTCAGAGTAAGAGGACTGGTCCTTGGCAATGTTACAGACTGATGATGGATGACCTGTCATTACAACAACTCTATAAATGTGTTTTGCCAGCATAAAGGGGAAAAAAACCCACAAAAGGAGAAGAAGAAGGAAAGGTCTTTAACATTTTGGCTACTGAAATCTTGCCATCCATCAGAACCTGGAATTCTGCCACCCACCTACTTGGCCACTATTGGACCAGAAAAAATGAACATAAGTCACTGGGGTTTTCTGGTCTTTCAAAAATAGAAGAAAATAAGTTTGGCTAGAATCTGGCATGTCTGGGTTTCCAGATACATTTGCTTATACAGGGAAATGGCCTCTGACATGCTTTTGTAGGTATCCTTAAGAGAACCCCAAAATATCAAGGTTATCAGTCCACATAAAATACACCAAGCTAATTTTGCTTGCTTGACCTTATTTATTATTTTGCATAAACAATAAATTCTTACTCTTAAAAAGAAAAAAACTATAGAAATAAGTGACTTATGAAATAAGAATTTTCCTTAATCTTACTCTACACATGTAACTGTGGGAAGTCTTTTGATTCATATCCTTGCAAAAATTTTTTACTATACATGTATGCTAATATAAGTAAAGATGTACATTTTTGCCTATAATTGTATTTACTTAAGTGGATGCACACAATAGTGTAGGTCTGCAATTCTTTTATTCATAACAAGACAGCTAGACATCTTTTCCTGTTAGTACCTAGAACATTCATTCTCTATAACCTGCACAATTTTCCACAGTGAGACTTTACTTATTCTGTCCCTATTTACAGTTTTTTTTCAGAGCATAAGGAATATATGTAATATTTATATGTTACCTCATTCTCTTTCTCACTTGCAACACATATTTTATTGGGCAAAAGTGACTTCTGTGTTAAAAATCAGAAATGGCTTTGTGTATTCCAGTTAGTGTGATTGCTGTAAAATTAACATCTCTCTTAGTTATTCATTGGGATGCTCAATTATTTTGTTATTTATTCTCAACTGAAAGAAATCACCCTTTATGTCTAAATTAAATGGTAACAGAATGCTCACAGAACTACACACTCTAAAACGAGTCTTAGAACTGTCAGTGGGGAGAATCAGGCAGCAGGGCAGAAAGCTCTTCTGTATTTCCTTTCGATTTTTCCCCCTTGTTTGGTTTCCATGGGAATTGTGAAGTGCACGGTGTGTGTGTGTGTGTGTGTTATGCATGAGTGTGTATCTGGGCAAAAAGACCTGGGGAAAGATAAACTCCCTGAGCAAAGTTCCCCTAGGAGACAGGTGAAATTTAGGGGGTAGCCTGATTATAGGAGAAGCAACCCTTGTAATTAAGAGCAAAGCTCATGACAAAGCTTGGATTCTATTTTGTGATTTATGAATTTGGAAAATTGATTTCCTTCCTAGTGCAATGATGTCTTGGGCATCTCAGATAATTACATGCTCCTGGGCCCCTTTGTGACGGTTGTTGTGACTTTTGAGAAACACACTATTGAAACCAGTAGAACCTGATCTTTATTATTCATATCTTGCTTGGGCCACAAATGTTGGAAAAGAGCTTCAATTTAAGATGCATGCTGGTTGCCAGGGGGTGTGAAGTTGGGAGGTGTGATTGAAGAGGAGTGGGTAAAGATTTAGGATGAATTCAAGGCACTTTGCGATTGCTTTCAAAATACTGTTGTCTGTAGTTATAGAAATGTTAGTCTGTGTTACTTAAGAAGGGCAGCCTTAGAGAAGCTTTTATTCTTCAAGTGCTAATTTAAGCACAGCGTGGTTTCCCGAGTATAAATACAGATTTAGTGTGTACTCTACCCTACTCAATATACGATCGTGTAGCTTCAAAAACCACCCTGTCCTCGGTTTCACATTGCTAAATGCAGGCAAGAGTGATCAGTCTTACAGAACTGATTTTCTTTGGGGCTAGGTATTATTTTCTAAAGATCATGGAAGCTTTTGTGATAACAATGGCAATTCTTTACATTAAATTGTCTGTTTAGTGCAGAAAACTCTCTCAATCCACGATTTTATGTTTCCTCTCTCTAGAATTCCCTGCAGGGTAGACATGAATTATTATCCTCCTTTTCTGCAGATGGAGAAAATGAGGTCAGGAACAGTAAGCAGGAATCAGGTACAGTGATTAGCAACATGGACTCTGGAGCCAGACAGATGAGGTTCAAATATAAGCTTCACCCTTTGTACCAAAGTGACCTTGGGCAAGTTATTGAATTTCTCTGCCCTTTAGTTCCTCTTTCTATAACATGAGGATAGTAATTTCTACTGTATATGGGCTATGATGAAATGAAGGAAAATAACATCTTTTAAACATTTAACATGGAACATAGAAAGCCCTTGACAAATGTAGAAACTACTCCTAACAGATTCAAGGACACTAAAATGTTTAAGTTACAAAACAGGACTAGTCTGACTTGGAGTCTAACCTGGAGCTGCAGGACTTTTGTCACACTCTATAGCATGTTCCAAAATCCTTTTGGGGAAGTGCATTCTGTCTATTGGAACAATCTAGAATCACCTGGAAGTTGCACCTTTGAAATGGACTAAGTCTGTCAGCATGGGGCTATTTTAAGAAGAGAGAAAGATACAAGATGAGCAAATACTAAGACTCTAACCCCTGGTAGATGGATTTACAACGCTTTCTCATCTTATCAGCACACTCTTGCTCATTATAAAGATGAGGAATAGGAATTTGAGACTGTAGACAGCTTGCCAAACCATGCAACTAGTATGAGGCAGAGGATCCGGGCACCCAGAGCTGTCCAGCACCAAATTCATCCTTCCAATGCTTCAACCAAGGCCATGAGAAAGCACCCTCCCTTTGGGGAGGAGGCAAATTTGGGCCTGAGGAGGTGTGGGCTGGCTTCGGTTTGCCTGCCTGTTCAAAAGACTCCTTCCTCAGTCTGATTCCCTGGACTATTTTGGGGCTTTCATGTCATTTCAGTCCCCCTTGGAGAGCCCTAAAGAATGTGCAGAGGGAAAAAGAAACCCAAGAAATCTATTACTGGCACTCGCCCTCGATTTGCTATTATGACGTCCATCCTGAAAAGAAGTGTTTATAGCCTTATAAGGTTGTCAGCATTAATTTAACTGTGTTATCTCCCAGAAGAGGATACAAAATGCAATCTCAGTAGCAGACGGCAGAGAGAAGTGGGAGAGTTTCTTGGCTGAGGAATGAGAGAGAAATGAAAAAGGGCCTACTATGCTGAGTCACCAAGGCAAAGCCACTTACTATGGACCACATTCAGGCCTGAGCCAAGATGCAGTAGCGAGTCAGATACTGGCTGGGGCGGCTGAGATGTTCCTCATCGGGAACGTATCTTCTGCGAAGCTGCCGCCAGAAAAAAAGGGGAAAAAACGCCAACATCCTGAACATTTTAAGTTCATCAGTTATATTTTTATACAGTTAAATCAAGCACAAAAACAGAAAAAAGAAAGTCATGTTTCCACCAGCTTTCCTTGAGCCTCCCCCAACACAGCCGGATGCCTCAGCTCTCGTTTTTGTCATCATAATAACCCCGCTAGCAAAGCTGGGTGTTGCGTGCATGAACCAGGCGCTGGGCTCTGAGCATCTAATAATCTCATCTCTCATCTCACTTGATCCTTGCACACATCCCAGGGGGATAACAATATTTACCACCCCCACTTGTGAGAGGGGGAGACTGACGCTTGGAGACCCTGAACCAACTGATCAAGATTCAGAGCTAGGGAGTTACACGGCCAGATTCAGAACCTGATTTTGACCCCCAACATAGAATACATTGGGAGAGTTCATGGACACTCTTACCTTGATGCCTTCTAAAGCTAAACAGGACAAGAAATCTTTCAGTCCAGAGTTCCAGCACATGGCATATTATCAGGATAACTTGGTCAGTTTGAAGTCAAACTAAGAAGGCAAACAAACAGAAACAAATTAATCCACTATGGATGCCTGAACTCATTCTGGAAATGTTTATTCAGGTTTGGGTTGGAACCTGAGTTTCTCCTAGGTGATTCTAATGGAGACCTTGCAAAAATTGCTAAATTTATCTATTCCATCCAATTCGAAAGCAGCAGTTTAGAAAGATGGTGACTTGCCCGTGGCAGAACAACAAGTTGGTGGTATACCAGAAGCAGTTTCTGGCCTTCTCTTCATGCTAATATGTTCATCAACTGGCCAGTGAACTGGACAGATATGTGGTCAATACATTATTAACTCTGAGACCTAGACTGGATATAACTTGGGGAAGGGAAACACAAGGCATTCTGAGATATTACCAAGAACCACTGATCAGGGAAGTTCTTGCAAGGTGATAGAGTAATAATGTCTTATGAAAGTGCCAGGTCCTTCATTTTCAATAAGTAGAATTTAGAGTGCTATGGCAACATGGATCCAATCTGAGAGTTTTTCATGTCAACAGCATGGAGATGGAATGGGCTTCTCCATTAAGATTTGAAAACACCCCAGTCTGAAGATCCTACTGGTTACAGAAGAGGAAGTGTTAGGAGAGGAGCACCATAAAAAAGAGAAGCCATGTTAAGAAGCATGAATTTAAGAAGATTGTCTGTACTACCACTTGCCATTTTGTTCCCTGTTCAGAATGTGAAGCTCCTTCCATGTTTGTAAATCCACAGAGATGGAGGAGGCTAGATAGAAACTTGCTTTCCTCACCTTTGGAAGCTGGTACATTTGACCAATAGACGCACATAGAATTTACTTGGATACATGAAGTAGGGTTTGCAGGGTCCAGCTATAGCAGAAGGGGGGAAACAGAGGCTATTGTGTGTGTGCCCTGATCTATGAGTTGGACCACTCACCCAGTGCCTTGCCCAAATCAGGCTCCCCAGCCTTTTTGTGGAGTCTGGGAGCCATTTATACCTGACCAAGAACTGACTGTGCTACTTCACTAAGCCAGATCATTACATTCTTTGCAAGCTAGGATCTTAACCCCATTACCTTCCCACTACTGCCTCGCTGCTAACATTTTCCAACAATTTTCTGTTTGAGGTGTTCTGATCTTTTCTGCAATAATAATGCACCAGAGGGTCCACTTTAAAGTGTTCATCTTATTTACTTTTTTGAGGTAGCAATCGCCATCATTCTCATTTTTAAAGATGTAGGAGCTAGAGCTATTTGTGATAAGGACACCTGGGTTCAATCCTCACTTTGTTATTTAACTCCATGATTTTAGAATAATTTTCTTTTACTTTCTAAATCTTCTCTTGATTACCTTTGAAAGGGATGCAGTGACCACGTGTCTCCCAGGGTTTTTGGGAGGATGAATGCTATGACAAAATATTCGAGCTGATAGAAAATGTATCTCATTGTGACTTTGTGACAGACAATTCCATGCATTTTAATTTGCTTTAAATGCTGTATTTCAAAGGAATGACAAAAATATAGACTAACAGCCCCAAATGTAAAAATTGGGTAACTTTGAGCAAAATTGATTTCCAACTGCATTTTGGTTTCAATGTGTCAATGTTTTATTTTGTTGTCCTTGATGGACTATTTTGTGTGAGTTATAGCTGTTTTTATAGGAACCTGGTGAAGGTATCTCTTCCGAGGAAGATGAGTCAGTACCATCTTCAAAAGTTTGGGTATTCCTCTAAAGTGTGTATGGGAATTGAAAAAAAACCAAAAAAACAAACCTCTCTTAGTTGAAAACTCATGAGAAACAATAAAGCCAATATTTAGGATACCTTGTCAAAGGCAAGGACTTCGAAATCTCCCTCAGATGAAATGTTGAGAATGTAACATGCAGAGATAAGAGTGTGGGATCCTTCCATTGATGTGAGGTGTCAAGAAAGGTTTTTCTGGGCATGGAGACCTTTCCTGGAGGAACAATTCCACAATACACCTGGTTGGTCCCATAGTACCTATTTTCATTTAGAATGAAGGAACTGATATTAAATTCACTCAAGAAAGGTTGCTAAATTTGACCCCTTTCTCTTTCCCTTCATTTCCAGAGCTGAGAACAAATGATTTTTTTAAAAAAGATTCATTGTTTATGGAAAACTGATTTGATCTATGCCCCCTTTTTTACAAACTTGGTGTTGCAGATCCTTCTGTATACTTTCTGTGAGCCTAAGATACAATTTTTAGCTGTATACATACCGGTCCTACTTTCTTTTCCCCAGCTCCATCGCCCTTTCCTATCATGACATTGCAGAAAGAAAGGTATCATTCTAATCTAGGCTTGACCTTGACTCATGGCCTTGAACCCCTCCTTCCCTGTATGTTTTATCTTCTCCCTCTTTCTCTTAACTTGTTCCTCTTTTGTTTTGACTTTATTTCCCTTGAATATATGAAAAGTTTTCCTTTGTAAAAAAATCTTTTCTTAATCTCCTGTTCTCCAGCTGTGGTTCATCTCTTTCCCTTTACAGTTAAACCACTACAAAGAATAATTAACTAATTAATTAATTTGCACAAGATTCACAATATTATAGGTCAAAGCCACATTCAATAAATCTGATTCTAAAACTTGATAGCTAGCCATTTGTACTTTGTTTCTGACTGCTAATGAACGCAGATATCAAAAAGCATTTCTTGGTATAGAGGTTCACTCTTCTCCCAGTTTAGGCTGCCTTGTCTGCTTAATATAACCTCTATCAGCTTCTCCAGGATTTCTCCTCTGTCTTCCTCAGTCCCTCAGCTATTAAAAGAAGTTTACTTCTCCTCTCTTCTCTTCCCTAGGCTAGAGATCCCTGGTCACTGGAACAGTTTTTCATGCAATAGGCCTTCCAGACTTCTCACCCACCTGGCCATCATATTATACTTTGAACATGTTGTAGTTTGATTATGTCCCTCTTAAAAATGGACAATCCTCATTGGACCTAAATTGTGGTCTCACTAATGCCAGAATCAGTGGGATGATCACATTCCAGAAATGCCATGTAACGATATTTACTAACTATTGACCTCTTACCATGTGCCAAACTCCATGATAACTACTTTGTAAGCTCTGAAACTTCACCAATACTCTGCTGAGCACCCTGAAGACAGAAAAAAGAATGTGTGCTCCTAAAGAACTGGAGATACATCCCATGCAGCAGCTGACTATGTGTTGAAAGTTCTTTACCACACTGAGCTTTAAAAATGGCAGTAGATTTTTTCCTTCTACTCAATAATAGATCCCTGTTTGCTTAATATAAAAATAGGTTGTAAATGATTTGCCATTGAGTAAAACAGAAATACTGGGAATGTGCCTTGTATTTATGCCATGGCCTCCCATACTCTCAAGCATACTGCCAAGCACTCCTAGGAATTTGCCAGCCTAATCTCAGAAGTGTAACCATACATTATCTTTATTACTTTCAAAATCCAGGCAAGGGAAGCACATTTGGGGAAACTCAAGATACAGTGTCTCAGATGTAACTGGCCCAAGTCCTCAAAGACAGCAAGCTGGGCCTGGCTTGGACTCTGGATCTGCTGAAGCCCTCTCTACCACACTCTGGGCTATCTTTGGAGAGGATGTGCAAATGCATGTCTGAGAATATGCTAGTAGAAGATGCAGACTCTTCTCCTAACACTTTGGAGAGTGCCTGGTTCACAAATACAAACATTCTATCAGCTCAGCCCAAATCGATGCACAATGTTATAAGCAACTGTGCCCCTGGGAGCCCATTTCCCAGGACCTGTTGTAAGAATACTAGTTGTGAGAGATGTGATTTTGGGAACCAAATGTTGGACTTTGTGCTGATCTCTGCTAACTTTGCATCTCTGCCATGCATTCTCTCTGGTCAAAAGAGTTTGGAATCCTCATTTGGTGAGCAAACATGTTTTCTTTCCCCTTTGACAGGAAGTATAGCCTGTGCTTCTAAGGAGTTTTCTATTCCTCCTGCCCACTAGAAGATTTCTAGAAGCCAAATTGGGCCACAGAGTTATTAGGCATTATTTCTATTGAAATATCATAAAAAATAGTATGTGTGTACATAGGTGTGTTTCAAAATTTAAGACTATTTCTAGCTAAGCAGGTTAAAACTCACAGTTTATCTTTCTCACTTTTGTCAATGAAAAACTGTTTTTCTTGGTGGTTCTGAGATTGAGTCAGGATAAAACACAGTGTTAGATGGTAGGGGATGGATGGAATGAAAAATCCTGCCCTCAAGGTCTAGCTGTACTTTCCCCTTAAGTTTGGCAAAGAGAAAGTCTGACAAAGATCTGAGGAGACTATTCTTTTGTGCTCTTAAAGGCTCATTAGGACCCTGTTCCTTGCCAGCATCTTTCTTGAGGGTAGCTCCCTAATTGCATTCACCCTTCCTCCAGTTCTTTTCCTGTCCACCAGCACAGTCACCATTTTGTGATTACAGCTCCTATCCCACCATCAAAGCCCAGTGTGGGGGGGATGTGGGACATAAGTGGACATGTTTATTTTCAGGTTTCTACCTTAGCTTCACCAGAGGTCATACTTATCTTTGAACAAATGGAGGAGATTAGACCAGAGAGAAAAAAAAGATAGAACACAGAGAAAGAAGTAAGCAAGACAAAATAAGATTGCATGCTTCCTATATGTGACTAAATCAATTGAACCAGTGAAATTGGTATGTGCCTCCAATGCCAAAGCTATACTCCTCACTGGTTTTATCTAGAAAACTCCTTTATTTTCCATGGCGAACAGAATGGATTTGAATCAAGGATGTTGCTCATTGGTAGGGTAGAGAGAGTGTGGGAGTAGGCTTCTTCTCTCTCTCTTTATTTTTTAAAATAATTTATATAGATATATATTTTTTACATCTTTATATTTCCTGGGGTTCAGCCACCCCTCCCCTCCCACTCCCACCTATTCCACCCCCAGTTGTGTACTTTGGTTGTTAGCTTGTTTTGATTTTTCCTCCTGGCCTTTTGTTTGTTTGTCCTATATCCCATATACTAGTGAAACCATTTGGTAGCTGTCTTTTTCTTTCTGACTTGTTTCTGCTAATCTGATTACTTCTAGGTCCATCCATGTTAGCTCAAAGTCATCCAATTTGTCATTTTGAAGTGATGAGTAATGTTCCATTGTTTTTCATCCATTCATCTGTTTTGGGACATTTGTGGTGTTTCCATGTCTTTGCAATTATAAATAGTGCTGCAATAAAAATCTGAGTACAGGTGTCCCTTTGTATAAGTATTGAAGTCTGCCTTGGGTAGATTCCCAAAAGAGCAATTGTTGGTTCAAATTGTAGTTCCATTTTCATTAGTTTGAGGGTCCTCCACACAGTTTTCCATAGTGGCTGGGCCAGTGTACATTCCCACCAGTAGTGTAAAAGTGTTCCTTTCTTTCCACATCCATGCCAGCGCTTGTTGTTGTTGTTGTTGTTTTTTAATGTGGGCCATTTTTACTGGTGTAACATGGTATTAATGAGAATATATAGAAACAAAGAAATGGGTGCCCTTGAGAGATACAGTTTTCACAGCTCAGAGCATAGCGATCCAGTTAGTGATCAGGGAAGATGTGGAAATGACTGGGCCCTGCAGCTGGCAGTCAGCCATCTGTCCTTGTGGATCAGACAGTAGACCACATGCAGGCCATGTGCTCACCTGGTCTTCTGCAGCTCACAGAGCGAGCAGCCCGGGACTCAGTTGGCTCCCTAACGTCTCTGTATTCCTTGACACTACACCATCTCCTTTGACTTTCTCTGGTCATAGGTCTGGCCCTCCAACACCTGGCTATTCTCCCACTTTAGCCTTTTGGTTTCTGCTAGCTATCTGACAGTGTGGATGAGTACTCTACAAAGAAATAAATAAAGTAAAGAAATAAATAGTGTTTAACTTTAGACCTTAGAAGTAAAATTTCCTGGTTCAAATCTCACACCCCACTTAATATGGCAAAGCTCTGGACAAGTAGTCTTCTACTTTTCTTTTTCTTTTTCTTTTTTAATTGGTCTTGACCCCTTTTTATTATATAATGTCCACTTACTCATAATTCAAAGAGTAATACTGACCCAGCTGGGGTTCTAGTGTGGAGCAAATAAACTAATGCATATAAATCAGCTGGTACACTGATAATATGTAATTATTACATGCCATATAATAAATGACATATAAAAAATCATTTGCCTCCCCCAGGGAGTGTAATGTGAAAATGGGAAGAATATTTAGGCCTATGTGATTTTGTATATGGTGTAATAGCAAAAAGCACTGAACTAGCAAGCTGTTCTGTTTTTACCTTACTGATTCCCCTTGCAAAAATCTTTTTCTTCTTAGGACTCAGTTTCCCATCTATAAAATGAGGGCTTACCAAGGTCCTTTTGTGACTTATATTTTATGCCCTTGGTTTTCAATAACTGCCAGCAAGCCATTAAGAATGAAATTTGGAGTGTTATTTAGATATTCATACTACTTAATGCTAAGAGCTTTCTAATCTCTTGGCTTCTCTCTTGAGCGAATCATGTGAGGTAGGGGCTAGGGAGGGCTTATATTTGGTGCATGGGAAACAGAAGATGACTCAATTCAAGAATAGACATTCTGGAGAAAAATGTGTGTGTATTTTAAATTAGAAGTCCAACAGAGAGATGGGAAATGGAAATGGCTTTATTCTTATGATCAGAAAAGTTAAGAGTCACAGAGTTATGACTAATTCACAGGTAATGTAAGCTCCAGAGGTGAGCTTTCAGGAAATGGATCAACATTTGTGCTATTTTTACTGTCTCCTTTCTTGCCTAGCTGGTCAGAGCCTCAGGTGAGCCTTGCTCATGGGCAGGTGGGGAATTTCCTTGAGGTATTGAGTTGTTGATACAGTTTAATAACCTGTTTACTCTACGAAAAGAGAGATGGAGGAGCCAAGACAATGGGTGCCTGATGGGATGGGAAATAAACTCAGAAATGCTTCATGCTTTGTTGCTAAATTCAAACTTCAAAAATCTAGGCTCTGAATTGTCATTTGAAGTTGTGTTGAACACCCCCTTTTCTCAACAGATCTGGCCAGCTTATTTTCTACTACTTTTACTAAGGTATCATCTTCATTTCCATATTAGGTAAGGGAGTCACCAAACACTCAGATTTGGCCATGATGATGAGAGGGAGAAGAATGAGGTCATGTTTGGGAATCAGAGAAGCACAACATATTAAGCTTGTTTTTTTTTTTTTTTTTACATATTTTTGCTCATTATTTACATATTTTGTTCATCCTAAGAGATGGGTTCTATATTTCCCATTTCACAGTTAAGGACTCTAAGGTATAGGTAGCTAAGCAGTAGCAAACCTGGTTTTTGGACTGATCATCTGATTCTAGAGTCTTTGCTGCTTCTAGAACACTACACTTCAAGGTGAGCATTATCTTCTTAGTTGAATAGGGAGATATATTCAACTTTCATGTATTGCCTACAACTCAGCATTTGTCACTTATTTTCTACCTCCATTGGCTCTCTTAGTCTACACTGGGAGGTAATTTCAAAATAGACTAAATTCAATTAAACATAGTAAGCATGTATCATGTGACATGCACTGTATCAGACCCAAGAAAACTGAACTTAAGTTTCTAAGAAGTCAAAAGTAAAGGAAGAATATGAGTCAATATAAAACAAGAAAGAAACCGGCCCCAAACCAAGTATATTTTGCAAAGCAAATTCTTAGAACAGTCATAAGTCGTATGTGTGTATGTGTTCCTAAACCTGCTGCCTGACAAGGCTGATTGACATTCCAATTTAATTGCTCCTCTAGTTGAATGCAACCTTGGAATCCTTTTCAAGTCTTTCACAAGAAGTGGTCACCCATGAATTTGGCATCTGTTTGTCCTCTCTGTGTTATAGGGCAGCTTCCATTTTGGCTGAAGAAGCAGTGACATGTTCTTGGAAGACAAAGAGGGTTCCCCTCAGTGACTTCTCACCATGGTTTTACTTTCTGAGGTTTCAGTTCCCCATGGTCAACTGCAATCTGAAAATATTACATACCATAAGTTATTTTTTTTTTAAAAAAAGAGACCAGATTCACATCAATGTTATTGCACTATGCTATTCTAACTGTTCATTTGATTATTAGTTTTGCAGTTAATCTCTTACTGTGCCTAATTTATAAATTAAATTTTATCATAGATATGCATGTATAGGATAAAAACAGTGTATAGAGAGTTCATACTACCTTCAGTTTCAGGCATATAGTAGGAGTCAAGGAATGGGTTCTCCAGTGATAAGGAGAAACAACTGTATTTGGGAATGGGTGAGAAATGAACAGTATTTTAGTGGGCAGAGAAGGCTCAAACTAGGGAAGTACATGAGCAAAGCTATGGAAGTCAGCAAGGTAGAAAAATTAAGGATGGATGAGTAAGTAAATACTGTTAATAAAACAAACAAATAATTAAAAATGAGGGTTGTTGTTGTGAGTATGTTTATATGTACATACTGGTGGAGGAAGAGAATAGTTCTTAGGAATAAAGATTGGGAAGTTCAGTTGGACTCAACCATTGAGGACATTGAAAACCATTTTAAGATATCTATAGTTTCTATCATGTGCTCAGCAGATCATATAATAACACTTCTGGATTAAAAGGAAGGTGATACAAATAAGGCTGAAGAAATTACTCAAATGTTTTGAGAAAGGAGATATCTTCATTGCCTTACATTTTGAAAAGATGAATTAGGTCTGCTACTTAGGGAAAGTTTGAAGAGCAATGAGATGTTCTCTTGATAGCCCAGTCTAGAGTAGATAGTGGCTGAATTTAACATGGAAACCAAGAGAAACACACAGAATCAGGTCATATGTTGGAAGTAGAAGTGACTGGAATTCATTCAGAATAAATATGGGGAGTGGTGCGGGAAAGAGAGAAATCAAGGGCAACTCGTAAATTTGGGGATGAGAAAGTGAATGGACGCAAAGTGACAAATTAAGCAGGGAAGAATATAATTATGCTCTGTGTCCACTATTTCCTGGAAAGGTTTAGCACATTATGCATTGGGAGAGGTATCAGGTCACTGTCCTTGCTACACAGTTGGACTGTGGTTTATTCAAACCTCAATAGGCTCTGCATCAAAGGGCACAGAGGATATGCTTAGAAAATAAGAGTGACCTTATTCTATTCTAATAAAATGCAAACGGAGGGTACATAATTTTAACATTTCAGGAGAGCTATTTGGCAAACTATATTAAAAACCATAAAAATGTTCACACTGTATTGGATAAGAAGTTCCAGTTCTATGAGCAGATATTAAGGCAATGATCAGACAGAAAAACACAATGGTTATGAACATATATTAATGTCAAAATTGCTTGTACTATGATAACAAATGGAAACATCTTCAAAGTCTGACCATAGGTGATTTCTTAAAAAATCATATATTTGTATAATGTTATATAACCATTATGAAAGATGATTTTAGTGAATTTGTAACTTGAGAAAAATACATAAGAAAAGGACAAGACTGTAAAAGAAGCACTCTGTAAATAAGCACATAGGTGATATTAAGGAGAAAAATGTCATCTCAGCAGCTGGTATTAACATTCCTCTGGGTATTGCAAATGTTGGGAAGTTTTGCCTTGATAAGTTGCTTGCTTGGATATAAGAACTGCAAGATATAGCCAAGTAAAAAGAATAATCCCTGAACCCCCCAGCTTTCTAATGAGGTCTATAGCAGGTGTTTGCTTTGCTGAACAGAAGATCAAGGGATTACACATGTGTATGGGTAGAATAAAATTATTTTGTCTAAGTGAAGAAGGCATCTAGGAAACAAAAGTTTTGTGTGGGAAAGGAGGGAGAAAGGAAAGAGAAAGAACATAAGAGCTCACCTAGAGGAAGACAGAGATGAGAGACAGGCTGCAAACTGAACCTGAAATAGGGCCGCACCAGAGCTGGAGTTTTTATGCGTGTATATATGTGTGTGCTCTTGTGCGCATGTGTGTGTATGTGGTGGTGGTAGGGGTGGAGGGGTATCTTAAATATACATTATAAAGTCCTGCAGACATCAATTAGTAAATTCTGGTTTTATTAGAATTAATAAAACAAAAACCTGGGTACTCATTCTCAGAAATCAAGCATGACCATGAACGTTCAAGCATTTTCTTGATGTCTTGTTGGTGACAACTTGTCCTTTTCTCCTGAAATTGGGGTTTATTTCTTCTAATGCCTCCTTTATCCTTTTTAGATATACATGTTGTTGAGTTGTGTATGTGTGTATCCTTACACAATTATACTTAGAATGGTAGTATAGTATATTCATTCTTTTATGACTTATTTCATTCAGCATTATACATATGAAAACTGCCAATGTTTATATATATAGCATTAATTCACTCATTTTCCCTCCCTGTGTAATATTTCTCTGCCATATAATATTTTTGATATGACCACACCATACCTTACTTAGTCCTTCTCTACCAAATGACCAAAGATATGATTACCCTGAAATTTTCTATGATACAATAAATTTATCTTTCTACCTACTCCTATTTAAAATTAAACTGAGTTTTCTATGACTTGAAAGGATTCTGATGCACTGCAATCATTTTTCATGTAGTCAATTGAAAATACAGAAGGAGGAAAAGAGAATAGATGATGTCTGGGTAGCCGTTATGCATCTTGAGAAGAACTGAAATGAAATATACTGAAATACTTGGTGGTGACACAGTGGATAATCTTAAAATTTAAAATTTTTCAAAATGTTTCAAACTTTTCTCAGTTTTCTACAACAAATATCTATTGTTATCATCACCACTAGCATCATCAGAAAATAAAATTGTTGCAAATAAAAATTAGAAGACAGTCATTGCCACATGGCTTCTCCAGGGTACAAAGGCCACCAATTCATTAGTGGAAGGAAGAGACTGTACAACATGCACTTCATGGTATATAACATGAAGCAATCATTTAGATATTTCTCCAAAGAACCCTTTTCCTCTGTGCTACTTGACTCTGGGTGGAGAGCAATGGGTTCAAAGCCTTATTTATACCTTGGAGATGGGGTCCTTTTTGCTCAGAGGGTCTTCCTCTTTTGCCTGGTTGTGTGTTTCTGTGGAACCCATAGGAAAGGCACCCAGCTGGGAGTGGCAAATAAATGCTCCCCCCTTGTTTTTCTTCTTCCTTCAGACTCTCAAAGCTCCCCCCTTTGGCATGGATTGTTTCTGCACCCCCAGCTGGAACCAAGTCCTGTGAGTCACCCCACTTAATAGCACCAAAGCAAGGAAAAAATAACAACGACAAAATACTATCAGTCTTTATATAGGATGCCTTGGAAGATGGTACTGGAATGGAAGAAGCAATGAGAAATTGCTCCCCAAATTAGGGCTAAGGCAATTTAGATTTAGAATCTGCTAGCAAGAAAGGACCTTAAAAGTGATTTAATCCAACCCCCTCACTTTACAGATTTGAGAAGTGACTCAAAGAGAATCAAGGTGATTTGCCCAAGGTCACATACCTAGTTCTTTCTTGGTAATCCTTGGATCTGACTTTATGTGTTTAGATCTTTTTGCTCCATTATCTTTAGCTAAAGAACAACAGTGAAGCTATTGCTTTTGCTATCAGCTGTGCTGAAATCACCAGAAGTCATATTAAACAATTCCAGGTTGCCTTCTCTCTCTCTCTTTGTTTTTTTATTTTTTTTTAAATAGGATAATCTTATAGG
Organism: Uropsilus gracilis; assembly: GCA_004024945.1. NCBI lineage: Eukaryota > Metazoa > Chordata > Mammalia > Eulipotyphla > Talpidae > Uropsilus > Uropsilus gracilis. The sequence goes on from PVHY01001189.1 coordinate 70,442, forward strand.
AAACATGTTCATATAAAGGTCTCTGTAACAAGGACAAGGACCAGTCTGAACCTACAGCATCATTGCATCAAGAAGAAGGTAGAGGGTCAGAACACCCCCTGTGACTTTTAGGACAACAGTAGGTGAGAGTCTGTGGACTGTTATTTAGTAACTCCAATATCAAAATCCTTGAAAGAATACAAATATGAAAATGAAAATAAAAAGTAGACTGTACAAATGACAAGTCATGGAGGATTTTTTTTTTTTCCTGATAGATAACAAATTAGTTCAACATTAGGGAGTTAGTGGGAAACATTTCTAAATAACGAGAGAAGACACTTATAGGATAAGTCCTAGGGCCCAGGTATACTTAGCTTGTCTCCTAAATTGTCCTTTCAGGGGCCAGGGGCATCTAAATTCAAGATGATCACTCTCAGGTTCTGAGGAGTAATCTATCATCTGAGCTCCCAGGACTCAATTAGGGCAGTTGTATGTTATTTTTAAGGTAGAAAACAGGACTCAAACTTTTAAAAAAAAAAGTTTAAACATGTTTTTCAAACAAAAATGTATTTGCAATTTCCCCTAAGATTATAAAACTATCAAGTTAACTAGACGTCTCATTCCTTTTCCTGGTTCTTTTAGGTAATTTTTGTCCTTTTATAAACAAAATGGTAGATGTCAGAATTGTATAAACATCTGAAAAAAGGGGCAGCTTTAATGTTATTGCCACTAGATTTAGAAAAATGGATCTGTATAGAAAGAAATTCTCTAATGAGCAAATGCACTCACCATCCTACACCATTTTCTCAGAAGCATAAATGTTCATTTATCCATTTAGGCAAAATTTTAAATGAGTCACCCAGAACATAAACTCAGGAGAGTGAATGGCTAGGATTGTAAAGCAAAAGCAAGAACAAATATTTAAGCTACAAAATGGAGCTGGGTTACTTCAGAAGTGCCTTCAAAAGGAACCAGAGGGCATTCCAACAGGGAGCAGGTGGCTGGAGTGTCATCAGTCCTCAGGAGGGGATAAATCAGCAGTGATGCTGATATAAAGTTTACAATTAGGAAAAAACACGGTGATTTAGGAACTACTTGATTCTTAAATGTGGGGATATTTGGTGATAACTAAAGGCTAAAATATGTTTTTTAAAAAGATGTTTGTGGCATGTTTTAAATAGTTCTGAACTGAATGTATATTTAAGGAACATTTTTATCAAGTAGCTATACCAAGTTCTAAGGTCTCAAAGAGATGGTAAATATTTCATTTTTAATGACAACTCTTAGAGAATCTGGCTTAGTGTATTTTAGATTCTACGACTAGACTTGTGCTCAGTTGGGTAGAGTATCTTGGTCAACTAGGTATGCCTGCCATTGGTATAGAAATAGAGAGTGGCAGCATAAGAGTTGAAGATGTAGCATTGCAGTGTCAATTACCACAGGGTAACTAAAGACACAAGAGACTATTTAGTCAGGTAAACTTTCTGATCTGTCTGTCATCAGTGATAAAAAAAGAAATAATTTGGACATTGTCTGACTTTATGGGGGTCACAAAGGAGGGAATCATGATACATGTATAAATAATTCTAATGGGGTGTGCTTTATGCTTTGGTAGACTGAATTCAAAATGTCATAAAAAATGTAAATTGGAGAGGAGGACTTCACAAAGTAAGAGACACTGGACCTGGGTCTTGAAGTATATATAGGAGCTCACCAAACAGAAAAACAAGAATAGCCGGGCATGGTGGTGCACGTGGCAGGAACCAGGGATTGCGGTTCGAGTCCCCTTTGGGGCAACATAGAGAGATCTAATTCCAAAAAAAATAGCTGGGCATGGTGGTGTGCACCTGTATCCCAGCTACCTGGGGAGCTGAAGCTGGGGATTGCTTGAGTCCATGGTACCCTGGGCAATGTGAGCCTATGGTTCCCCAAACACACACACACACACACACACACACACACAAAAGGAGAAAATTCTTTGTACTGGCAAAAGCATGTGTAAGACATAAATAAATAAGAAAATCTGGTATATTTGGGGCTATTAAGTGAATTGATAGAGCTGGAATATATAATGAATAATGCATAAAATGAAAATGCAGAGGTAATTTGATTGGGAAGTCCAGACTGGGAAGGACCTTCATAATTACAAAGGGCTGTATAATTAAGTTAGATTTTTCTTTGTAAGCAAGTGGAATCCTTTGCACGTATTTGATCAATTCTGTTTTAGAAAGTTTGTCTTTTAAGCTGAAAATCTAAACCTTGATAGCTGAGTTCAGCAGAGCTGAAGCACCAAGGCAAGGAGAACTTGGGGGAAGGATAAGAACAAAGAGGGAAGGAACACAATGGTCTGTGGTGGAGGAATATGGTTGAGTTGATGGCATGTGGTAGTAATGCCAACAGTGGTAATATTTAGGTAATTTATGTGGTGGTAATGCCATTATCAATATCAACAATGACTACCTCACTATTATCTCACTTAAAAATAATTTAAAAAATTAGTTTTTAAGAAGAAAGTTTGTCTTTGCAGCAATGGGGAGGATAAGCTGAGAAAACCAGAGAAACACCAAAGCACAAGAAAAGCAAGTCACGCAAAATAACACATACTTCACACAAAAGACACATCAAATAATATGTCCCTCATTTAAAATATTATATGATGTGGCCACATCAGTGTTAAAGTAGGCTCAGGAATGGTGAAATAAAAACTAATATGTATTGACTACACACCATGTCGTAGAAATTGTGTAAATTGCTTTCTGGGTATGAATTCATTTAGAGAACAATTACTGAGTACCTATCCAGTGCATAGGTACCTAACAAAATAGAGTTGGTCTTCAGAGGTAAAGTCTTTGGGAGAAGTTAAGTCATAAGGGTGGAGTCTGATGAATGGGTTAGTGTTTGTATAAAGGAGGACTCAGAGAGTGTCCTTGACTCTTCCTCCTCCTGAGGATACACACAGAAGAGAGTTGTCTGTGGACCAAGAAGTTATACCATATTGGACACCAAAATTCTAGTTTCCAGAACTGAAAAAAAAATGCCTGTTTTTTATAGGCCACTTAATCTGTGGTACTTTTCTGTAGCAGCCTTCACTCACCGAGACAGGACTAAAGGGGTGACATTTTATGTTTCAATAGCACCAGTGTTTCCTCTGTTTCTTGACCGTCCCAGGGTTTTCACATGTCAACCCAAAGAGCTCCTACTAATGCATTCTCCCAAGTCTCTTTCTGACCCTTGAAGACTCAACTGAAACCATTGCTTTCTCTGAGACACTTCTGCCCTTACAAACCAGACCAGGTTCCTCTAGAATCTTCTTGCACTACACCTGCATCTTCCTCCCTGACACATGCCACAAGGCAGCAATGAATCACTGGAACAGTTATATACTGATGGCTAGCTTCTCCACTAGCCTCGGGACCCCATGGAGGCCTCCCTTTGTCTTGTTCATTCTTGCATCTTCAATCATTAGCAGAGGGACTGGCACATATAAGAGAGTCCTGTAAGGTAGCTGTTCTCTCTCAACCCATGAAATACTATGTAAAACATACCATTCTTATAATAAGCATCTTGTTATCCTGAAACAAAATTCAAGGAACATACTTTACCTAAACTCTCAGTACAAAAAAATTCAACTCTAATATTGAAGGATGAGTTCAAGGATAGTTAAAAGGAAAGCAATGCTAAAAAATATATTTTAATATTGCTTGAGCACAAACAGATGAAAGACATTATGCAAGGGTCAGATAGTTGCATCTATACAAAGAATCTTGAGGAATATGATGAATAAAGAATCTTCAGGAGCATGATATATACACATGGGTTGATACAGGTGCCAGTCTTAAATGCCGAGGGAGATGTTGACCTCCATGATGCAATTTTTCTAAAATGGAGAACAACTTAGTAGAGTTATTATCTATTTATTTTTTTAGATTACAAGGTACTCCTGGCTCACATGTAATTGCATTCCTAGAAAATTCAGTGTATCTTAAAGTTTTATAAATGAAAAGAATTAGTGTATATACAAACAGAAGTCAGATTTGATACGCAGATACACAGACACATAGGTATCTTTTCCCCTACATGAATGATGACTGAGATATTAGAAAACAGCTTTTCATAAGGGTGGGGCATGAACAGTTTTTTCATTAAACAGGACTGTCCTGTACATTTCTGGGGATCAAACATCTGACCTTTGTCACTCAATGCCAGTATTGGTCTTGCAAATCATTGCAACCACCAAAAATGTCACTACAATTTCCTTAGGCAAATACATTGCCTTAGGGATGGAATGGCCTCTACTGAGAACTACTGTTATGAAACAGAGTTTCTTATGACACGAAGGCTTTGTGACTTTTTTTATATAGTAGGAGATTTAAACAATTTTATATTTGACTGGGATATGAAAAGGAAAGTTTTGATAAAGCAGCCAATTTCTATGGTGCTGGCACAATGAGTAGATTTCTTTGCTATGCTGGCAGGGACTGGCTTAGGACAGCTGCCATCTTTACTGGGTGTAACCCAGGTAGATGTTTTTATGTTCTCATATTCTGCAAACATGAATTTGTCCTAGCTGCTAGGATGATACTCAGGCTATGGGATCCAAAGAGAAATACAACAGAGTTTCCATAAGGCCGTTACTCCAGGAAAGGACAAAGTATTGAAAAAGAAATTGAATATATTCAGCAGCCTGGCAGTTAGCAGAGCTCATAAAAAATGGCTTTCCCTAAAAACAGTTTTACAGTGTTGTGCTTTTATTAAAAATCTTAGTTTTTCTCCTGAGAGAATCATTCTGCTAGAGTAACAAGCAGAAACAAAGCAGAGTGGGTGACATCCAACAAAATGACTTTGGAGCCATAATGTACGTGTCCTACACAATAAACACTGTCACTTCATGTAAACTGGTGAGAGTAGAGTAAGAAACTTACTATTATGGAAATTGCTCTAACACTTCTCAGTTCTCCAGTTGTAGATTTTTTTAAAAAAAATCACAACTGTATCAAAATGGAAACAGATTGCTGGATATAGCAGCAAGGTTGACAGGCAGTAAACATTTTTTGTTAAGGAAACATTCCCTCCAAATTTGTTTCCCCTCCAGGTTTGGTACTGTCACCCAACAAGGGGATACTGCTAAGAGAGATTATGGTGACTAAGCTATAGCAGGCCAGCTGTATTATTAGTGCAGAGACTGAAATCAATCCAACACATAAATACGCATTGAACACAGACGAGGAGCCAAGTGCTGTTTAGATGCAAGTTAGAAGAATAAGCAAGCAAGGTAGACTTACTTAGCAAACAAGGTAGAAAACAAAACAAACTTTCTAAGACCCCAAACTTAAATACATAAATAAGGCAGTATCTGTGCCAATCACTGTGATGATAGATGAAAAGGAGAGAATAAAGCCAGGTGGTTGGATGTGGGGATGGAGATCTATATGTGTGACATGGTTAGGAACAGTTTGTTGTGAACTGTCAGGAGTCCTTTCTCTCTGAGGTGGTGACCTGGTAACAGAGATCTGGATGATGACAACAATATTCACTAAACTGGTGTCCTTAGCTCAGAAGTGATGGTTGAGTGAGGTGGATCTATTCATACCGTCTCCTCTGATTGCAGATAGAACTGGAGTATATGCAGTAGACACCTCTCTTGCTTTTCTAACTCAATAGCTACCCTAGACTTTTTAGGGAAAGCATAATGCCGTGCAAAAGTCTCAGGACTGGAACGCAGGCAACTTGGGTACTGAGTCTGATGGCCCCTAACAAAGGGCACAGTGACCCTAAGTAAGTCATCCACGCTGCTGGGTTTGCTTGCTTGTAAAAGGAAGACATGTAACCTCCAGGAGGAAAAGTAATATCTGGACTGTTCCCTGTTCTTTTCAGTTCCCACCAAAGGGTGCCCGGTCATGGTGAATCCTCACTAAAAGTGACTATGATTACATTTATTGTTAGCTGATAGGTAAGATTCCTTCCTATCTTAACAACATTGAATTTTGGTTCAATCTCTTTATAATAATAACAACAACAACAACAACAACAACAAATCAATTTCTGACTCTGCTTCAACTGGCCCTGCTCCATGCAGTTTGGTCTCGTTTTTTTTCTCTGTTTCCCATCCCCTCATCCATAAAGTGAAAAATGTTTATCTTAGCAATTCATCCTGGCTCTAGAATTATGGAATTTTAATTAAATTTGACAAATAAAATTGTATTTCAAATACACTAGGGGGACCCCGTGGTGAATTTTAAACTGATCATGTAGTGGAATTCTTTCCCGAAGCAAAATGTATCATTTCTGGATACTATTCTTTCAGGCTGGGTCGTACTGTGTGACCATGGGCTTTCTTAGTGAGGGGGACATTAGAGCTTTTAAACATCACTAGTACTTGCTTCTATTGAGTTGTCAGGGTTCATCCTCAGTTCTAGCAAAATACCTGGCTATTAGGTAGATGTGTGAGAGCAGGAACTTGATAGTCTCTTGGAAGCTACATTCTGCTGTGAGAATAGACATTCTCTGTCTGTCTTTCTCTCTCTCTCCGCTCTGTTTTGGGAATCTTAACAATATTTCCAATAAATCATTTCCATGTGGGAACACCCACAAAGAGTATCATTTCCCAGGAATGGAACTAAAGTTAAGGAACAATGATTTTAAAAATTTTAATATTTATTGAGTATGACATGTGACAGGCACCACAACTCCACAAAGCAGGTGCTCCTATTGTGCCCATGTTATGGGCAAAGTAACTGTGGAATCTCAATTTAGGATTCATATAAGACCATCTTATCTAAGTTCAGAGGAGAGTGAATGAAGACAAAATAGGGATGGAGGCAGGGATGTGAAATTAGTTGCTGGGTCAGTGGGATGAACTGAAGAGTACAAATTACAATACAGAAGATCAGAGTTCTAGTTCATTCCGCTACTGATCTATCAGTCAAATGGAGAGCTAACACTGAATCTGAAGATTATGTGAAGAGGAGAGTAAGATTGTGAATATGTGAAGTCAGCCCAGTGTCTCCAGAGCTCAGCAAGAGCTAGTTGCCTTCCATGTCCAAAGATACTCACCTATTCTGACCCCAAGCAAACCTGTACTTGCTTTTTCTGTCTTCCTCTGCCATACTGTTGTTTCTTCCCAAGCTGCACCCTAAATTTATCTCAACTCTGAACCACGGAACCATGAAGAGGGCCTCTATGCATTCCTCTGTCAGAGGTTTCAAAATGGAGCCTACAGGGTAAATCAAACCTACAGGTGTGTTTTTTCTGACTGCATATTGTTTTTCATGACCGCATATTGTTTTTCAAAAAGTTTGAATTCATCACCAGCTTCTAACATTGAAAGGATTCACATACAAAACTTAGAATTTTGACTTTTCTTGAGAGGTCAGAAGATTTGACAACATGGGAACATCTATCTGTTAATCATGGACTGGATTTGATTAGGGTCACTCTCATGTCTTAGAAGATGTTCCAACCGCCTGGTTGATGGACCTCCTTACACGGATGATTATTTCTTCAAAGTCAGTAGGGAAGTTGCTTGATTAAGTCTGGTTGTCTCATATGACTCCATAGAACATGATTTGGGGAGTGACATCCCGTCACTTCCCCCATATTCTAATCATTAGAAGCAAGTCATAAGTCCATATTCAATGAAAGGGATTACACTAATGCATGAACACCAAGAAGTGGGTATCACAAGGGATTTCAAAATAGCACTGATTCCTGTGATAGGTGTTCAGAAAACAACACCTCTTACTAAACTTATGTAGCAAATTAGAGTTTGAGAGGAAGTAAAACAATTCTCAAATTCAGAAAAGAAAAGGTTGTGGTTAAAACCAAGGGTAAGGGGCCATGCTGAGTGTTAAGACTCACTTAGTTGGGGACCTTAAAAGTTGGGGACCTTGAGGTAGTTCAGGTTAACATTCTGTCCTTCATTCTTCCACTGGAGAAACAGGATGTCACTGTGTCAAAACCTAAGCCTGAGGTCTCTTTCCATCAGTATACAAGCAAGGCTCCAAATTCTCACATATGAGAGCAGGCTAGTTATGCCCATTCTCTTGCCTTGGAAGTTGATTGCTAAGAAGCCAGCTAGGTTCAGCAGGAGAAAGTAGTTTAAAACAGCACTCTGAGAGTTGTTTTCAAAGGAGAACTGTTTTCAAGAAGATGTGTTTCAAATAGCAGAGTGGTGGGGATTCCAAAGACTCCCTGGGATTAGAAAAAACCAAATACTGTGTGGTAGACAATAGCTTCTTGAGTAGGGAGGGAGGAGAAAGAGAGAAGGCAAAGTGGTATACAGGGATCAGGAGTCAAACAGCAATTAAGGGAACAAAGGTCAGCTGGGTGATAATTACAGGCAGTTAGGGAGGGAATTAGAGCTGGAGAGGTGCTAATTACATGGGCCATTTAGACAAGGGCGGGGCTTCCTTGAGAGGAACAAAATGAGGGCTGATTACCTGCTAAAAATAAAGGCTGCCCCTCTGAGCCAGGCTCACAAGTCTGGCACAGGCCCAGGCAGTGAGCTGTGTGTTCTGCTCTGCGTTGTTCCTAGTGTAGGCAGGGCCTGCCTCCACCCTTCACTAAGTTCTAACACTAGATCTGCGAGCTCTCTGCAGATCACTTCCCAGCTCCTTGAGGTGGGGGTGGGAGGTTGGCAATAGAGGTAGAATCTGGGCATCCATCCATCAAGCACTGTCCAGACCACTCTTACCTCAGAGCAGTGCCACTAAGAGCTCCAGGTCACCCAGTGTTGCTCCTACTGGTGTCCTGGAGTGGAGCTGCAATGATGGGAGGAAGGGGTACCTTTTCTTGATTCTTTTCTTTGATTTGCTTCAGTCACTCCATGGACTTACCTCCACCGCATAGTCATTGCAAGAAGGCTAGGCCAGCCTTCCCAGGTGCTGGCACAGTAGCCTTTATTTTCTTTGTCACTAATGGGATCACTGCTCCTCACTGGGGACTTGTGGGAAAGCTGAAAAAATATGGGAGAGCTGGTGGAGGAAAGTACATGCTCAGAGTATATTCTCCTAGCTGCCTCCTATTGTACCCATTCTGTAGCTTCCTGAAGTATCTGTACCCAACTGCTGGCAGGGATGCTATCTATCTCCTGTACTGTTAATAGTCTGTTATAGATAAAAGTTGGTAAAGCTAGACAACCAGATACTAATATTTATTTCGTTGGCATTTGTTTCAAAATTTTGTTCTCCTTTGTAATAATTATGTAGTGCTGTGTAATAAATTACCTCAAGATTGAGTGGCATAAAACAGCAATTAGCATTTATTATGTCTCACATTTTCCCTGGGTCAGGAATTGAGCGGCAGTGTAGCAGCTTAAGTTCGACCTCAGGGTCTCTCATGAGGAAACATTCAAGATGCCAGATGGGACCTCAGTTATCTGAAGGCTGGACTGAGAATGGGGTTCTGTTTGTAAGATGCTCACTCACATGATTGGCAGGCCGCTACTGACTGGATTTTGGTGGGAGGTCTGTTAACTCTGGGTAATGTATCGCCACAGAGTCGTATGTTCCCATGATATGGTAACTGCCTTCTTCCAGGGTAAGCAACACAAGAGTTCAAGTTGGAAGTGACTATGCATTTTTTTACCTGAACTTGGAAGACACCAGAGAGCTTCCATGTCCATTCTGCCCTCTGAACACAGCAAGAAGATGACCATCAAAATCCAGGAAGCAGGCTCTCACCAGACACTGGACCCATGGCATCTTCATCTTGGACTTCCAGTCTTCAGAACAGAGAGAAATAAATTTCTATCTTTTCGTGGCCACCTAGCCCATACTATTATATAACAGCACTCATCCCAAATGGGCTAAGCTTCTGCATGTGAACAGTCAATGAACAGAAACTTCTCTCTTGGTCCAGCAGCATAGGACTTTTATACCATTGTCCCCTAGGATATGGGGACAATGATCTTACATCTTTATGGTTGTATTTTGAGTGTTAAATGATTCAGTATGTGTAAAACCTTAAAGAGTTACTCCTATGTAGGAAATGCTCAAAAGGTATAGGTTATTATTAACTCTAGATTATCCGCATTTATTTAGCAGATCTCATTGTGTCCTTGATAGCATTGATATCAAAAGTACCTCCCAATACCCTACACTGTTCATGTTTAGGTTTCATCTATGTGTATGTATCCTTATCCTGAGGCTGTAAAGCCCAAAGGGTCAGAATCATAATGTTTGCCCCCCTTGTTTTCTTGCTACACTCAGTGGGTTTTCAGTAAACACACTTAAATTTTCTGATTACTGACATCACATTTAGAGAGGCAGTAAGGTTAAGAGTAGATTGCATTGCTTAGTTTTAAATCCCAGTTCTTCCACTTTCATGCTACTTGATCTTCTGTGAGTACTTCAACTTTCCTTCAACTTTCCAACTTTCCTATGATGTGGGGACAATGATCTTACCACGGGTTTTGTTTTGAGCATTAAATGACTTAGTATGTGTAAAACCTTAGAGTTGCTCCTATGAAGGAAATGCTCAAAATGTATTAGTTATTATTAACTGTAAACATTTAAAACATTAGCAGATCTCATTGATAGCGTTGATCTAAGACACTGTAATTTAAGCAACTTTCAGAGGATGAGGGGGTGAGTTGTTTGGAGAAGCAGTGGTGGGAAGAAGCACTCTATCAAATGCATATTGTATATGGGTTGCTTCTCTGGAAATACGAAAATGAGAAAATGTGGATTTATAATTGAGGAAATGCAGTACATAAACATGTAAGCAGCTTGTCTTCACCTATTCCATCTGGGACGCATGTGCAGCTGGAAGCCAGGCTAAGATGTCAAGAGGCCCATTGGAGAGTAAGAACACAATTCCACATTTTGGGGAGGAGGGAGAATAGAAGTTATTACTTGGGTATAATTTACATATAGCCAATTTCCCAGACCTTATGTGTTACAGCACAAACTTCTATCGAAGTTACCATGGTATTTACAACAAATCTGGGTCTGAACTTAAATGCGTCTGGACCTCACATTTCTAACACATTTATAAAATTTATAAAAAGTCTCTTAATGTTAGAGTACTTTTAGGGGTAGAAGAAAGGATAACCCATTACATGCTAGACATTTTCTGTAGTTTTTTATTTAACCCGCCATAATCCTGAGCATTGCTTAATGCTCTATGTTACTGAGAAAATTCATGCTAAATTTATATAATCTACCACAAAATCACACAGTATGTTATGCTTTTGAACCCAGAACTGTCCAACTTCAAGTTATTAGGTCCTTTTATATATATTTTATTTATAATTTATTTAAATTTAACTCATCACTTGCCTTAAAGACATCCAATCCAACATCTTAGAAAACATTAAGTTTAAGCTGGGGTACCCAGCTGAGACAAAATCTAGGTACCCCTTTTAATTGCTATGAACAATCTGAAGTGAATACAAATGAAATTAGCCAGAAAGATAAATCTTGTTTTATTTGTCTGAAGTTTTAGTAGAAGAAAATATCATGAAGATGCATAGCAAAAAATGAGACTGATGAAAGAATAGTGGGAGAGGGGGAGAGAGAGCAAAAGAGTTTCTCCCAGTTTCCCAGTGCTGTTCCTGTAAGTTGGCAGAATTCATGTCTATCTAGATGGTATGGGTCAAACATTTCCTTGCCTTCACACTTATTCACCTGCATGGAAGGCTCTGGGTCTTTATCAACCCATTCTACCAAATTCTGAGTACTTTTAGGAAAGCTAACACTGAAGCTATAATTTATTAAGTCACTTTAGGACCATCCCAGAATAATCTTAGAAGGAGACCAGTGGAATGGGGGAGTGAGATTATAGTAGGAAGTCAGAAAAAGAGCCTGCAGATGATCAAGTTTTCCTAAACTCTACCTTTTCAGAGTCCTTACCATGGTTCACCTGGAGTTCAGATTATTATGAGGACTTCTTTCTTCTGGGGCCTGAAATTCTAGTTTGATTTTCTAGGAAATGCATGATTTGTGTGGCCTCTGAGGAAGATATCCCAACACACATACACATTTGTGCATGTATACACACAGACAGAGACATGCAGAACTTCCCTTAATTAAACCTGTTTATTTCCATTAGAAGTTTTATAAAGGAACTTATTTATTTTAGCAGAAATTATTTAATTTTAATTTATTTTATTTTACATTGTTTTCTACTCCAGGGTTCTCCCACCACCTTATCACCAGTGAACCACCTTCTCAATCTTGTATGTCCATCCTACCCCTGACCCACCCCCGCCCCCACCCTCTGTGCACCTTGCTCTGTGCTTCAGCTCTACTGACAGTTTTAAATTTTTCTTATCTATTTATTTGATTGTTTGTTTTCCTTATATCTCTCATATAAGTGAGACCATTCAGTATTTTTCTTTTCCTTTCTGGACAAAGGACCTTATTTCTTGACTCTCATCTGAATCTATTTCGTGAAACTGGGTTTTTATTAATGGCCACCTTCCTTACTTGGCTCCATTTAAGTTTTTGCTTTATGGAAGGCATATTTAAGGGGAAAAAAAACAGGAAAAAATAACTAAGGGATGGGTGCTTTGATCTGAGACAACCAGTTCCTTGGAGAATGCCCACACCTTGAGAGTCTGGAAATCCCCAGGAGAAGGATCATGAGCTGGCAGATGAGTGCCCAGGTGAAAGATAGGCTAGTGGCCAGTAGGCTGTATCCCATGTGCTGAAATACTTTTTTTCTCTGACACATCTGGTGTATCCTTCAACGAATATCTGTCAAGTGCCTGCTTTGTATAGGCTTTATGTTAGGGATACAATAATGAACAAATCCAGCTTTGCCCACTCCTGCCCCTACCCCCACCTTAGTCTCCTGAAGAGGATACACAAGTAAATGATAGGAAAAGTCTAGGGAAGGAGCTCTTTACCCAGGTCTGAGATTTCATTTTAAGATTTACCAAACTTTTCCAGCTCTTCATTTCCATATTCTCCCAGAGAAGACCAGGAATACTGTCAACAGACCTGGGTAAAATCCTGTGGTGGCTGTGGTTCCACCTGTCTTACTCAGATCTCCATGTCTGTTGGATTGAGAAGGTGCTTGCCCTTCACAGTAGTCAAGCACTGTGAAATCTGGTTTTCAGGTACTGATCTCAAAGATCTCATCAGAGAAGAATAGTTAACGGCTGCCTAGGAAAGTGAGTGGAACGGTGTCTTCCATAATACATGTTCAAATGTCTAACACCTGGAAGCTGTCAAGGTAAACTTTTTGAAAAGAAAACATCTTTGCCATCATAATTAATTAGGGGTGTTGAGATGAGATTAATTAGGGGTGTTGTGGATTTAGGGTGGGCCCTAAATACAATGATTGGGTCCTTCTAAGAGAAAGGAGAAGGGCATATGGGGCAAGAGGAAAGTCATAGGAAGACTAACACAGAGATTGAAGAAATGCTTTACAACCTAAGGGATGCCAAGGATAACTGATGGTCAGCCCAAACTAGAAGAGAGGCAGGAAATAGAATCTTCTTAGAACCTCCAGAAGGAGACAACTCCACCAACCCTCTGGTTTCAGACTCTGTGAGAAAATACTTTTTTGTTGTTGTCAGCCACCAAGTGTTTGGTAATTTGTTATGACTGTTCTTGGAAACTAATTAGAAGGTTAATGAGCTTTTGTTGTGATCTCCCTGAGTAGACCAGAGACCAGGAATCAGGATAAAGGGGTCCTTAATCCCTGCAGAGTGTGATAGATTTGTGATCTGGCATCTTCCCCAGACAATGAAAGAATCATTTCTATTTGGTTACATTTGTATCACGTGACCCAATTCCTTTTGGGTTTCAGTTATTCGATAATGTTTGGACCACAGATTCAAAGAGACATAGACAACTGATAAGCGGATGAAAGATAAACTAGCAAAGTCAGAGACAAACACAGCCAAAATAGCTTTAAAAATATTTTGACATTTCAAAAAAGAATCAAAATAGCCGTAATAACAACAATCAGGACTTTTAAAGAATTCCTTATGTTTATCAGATGCACGATAAAGTGCCAAAAGGCAGAAACAAATCCACATATCAGTGGACCAGCATAATTCAAATGCACATTTTTAGGGGTCAACTAGACTTGCCATTTCACCATTACTGTAAAGGTCAAATGAGGCAGAATATGTGAGATATTTTGAAAAAAAGGATATATTTTCAAAAGTATAGAGCAGCTTATGAAACATGTCTAAGAATTTGTTGTCATTTACTATCAACCTATTTGTCAAAGTAACGACAGGCTTGGGGAAAGTTGTGAGAAGCCTCTCATCCCCAACAAACTCGCTCACATGCTATCCTTACATGCCCCAAATTCTGAGACTTGTTCATCTCTATCAGGGTGGTGCCCATTCCTGTGGCAGCCTCATGGTGTAAGAGAATTTCAGCAAGGATAAGCTGAGTGTACCAGACCACACTGGAACTTAACGAGGACAAAGCTATCCCCCTCCTAATGCTTCTTTATTCCTGTCCCAGACTCTAGGTTCTTCTAGGAGGTCCATAGAACATTTTGCATATTCTATCAAGTCAGGTCTCCCTAAAACAAATCGCTCTTGAAAGCTTTCCATCAACACTTATCTAGTGTCAAGACCTTACCTTGGTTTGGTAATCTGAGCAATGTATGTACAGTTCCTTTACTGATAAAAAAAATTTTCCTTTTAATTGCTGATTGTTAAACACTTTAGGAAATAGAAGGAAAGCACCTACAATTGGAAAAATACAAAGGTAATTGTTGTTATTGTTTTGCCACTTCTTTCTATTTTCTTATGTATGTATTTCTTTAGGAAAAGCTATCATACTTTCAGTAAGACAAAAATGATGTACTACCTGTTATAATTTAAGATGGAAATTCAGTGATTTTCTATGTGTATATATTGCAAAGTGTCTACTGCAATAAGGTTAGCTGACACACCTAACACCTCACACACATAAAAGGAATGTTTTTTAAATGTAACTTGTACATACAATATAATTTTAGTCTCCTACTTATAATATATATGCTAAACATTCTCTTATGCCTTGAGATGTCCCCCCAAACACAACTTTAGCATATGTGTAATAACCCATTATTATTATCTAAAATAATCCACTTTGACTTCCATAATATAATTAACTAATTCCTTCCTACTTGTGTATTAACACCACAGAGATCATCTCTGTGTCTTTTGACACAAGTCTTTGCATATCTGATTATCCCCTTAGAGAAAGAGAGAGAGAGAGAGAGGGAGAGAGAGAGTAGGTGTATGTGCATATGTATGAAAGGCATTTTAAGGCTTTGATGTTGTGATAATTTACTACTTTGCTGCTATCAGTATCTATTTTTTATTTTGGTAGCATCTGAATTCCCTTTTAGGAACAATTAGTATTACATTCTCAGTCCACACATTTAATGTGGAACTAACACTTTCATTTGGCTTACGACCTCAGGCCTAGCTCAGCAGGGCTTCTTGTTTTCCCAATCACAGATATTCATTTAGCAGTGGTCATGGGACCTAAGAGGAGAGATTTATATCCATTCAGAACCAATCACAGCACTTGAGCACAGGGTTGAAATGTCCTCTTACTGTTGGTTGTTGAAGTCAAAGAAATAGGATCCTCTCCCTGCTAAGATTCTCAAGGGAGCTTGCCTGAGAGGGTCATAGACAGAGCAGGCAAAAGAAGAGATGGAGAAATAGAAGCTGATTCCTGGGGATATTGCTCATTTCCTTGAATTAAGCTCTACCTGAAGCCAACAGTACCTCCTAGTTTTTGTCAGCAATATAAGCAAATGCTTTTTTTTTTTTTTTTGCCTTAAGACAGTTTGGTTTGGGGTTTCTATCACTTTGGAAAGGATGCTATTAGATGAATACACTTAGGAATGCTTAGAGAGAAGGCTATACTTCTATGACAAAGGGATTTATAGTTCTAAAACTATAAATTCTTGAATCCCTAAGAAGTTATATGGAGAAGTACCTTCAAATCAATGAACTGTGTTACTGCTATTTCACTCATTTGAGAGACCAGACCCAGACCTAGTGAGAAACATGAGGCCCTCTCTTTGCTCTAAGAATGGCCCCAAACAGGAAGTTGGCAACTCTCCCAGACTGAGCAGATAAAGAAGGGGCTAGTGTGGCAGCGCGGAGGTGGATGGACAGATGGTATCTACTTATACTTATTAAGGTTACGACTCATGGTTAGAAAGCTCCAGCTAGATTAGGGATGATTGCAATTTCTCTGGTGACTTTGTATTTGTCAACAACCCTGAGAAAGTCACGGCCCTGGTTATAGAAAAAAATGAGCACTCAAGAATACAGTCGAAGGGGACAGAAAATGTCGCCAGTATCTCAGTCCCCAGGAAAGGATGCTCTAAATTCTTTGCTAACACATGTCACAATTTGTTGACTGATATCCACTTTGTATATTGATCAAAGTCTTGACATGCTGTGGGGCCTGCAACATGATGCAAATCCATCCAAATAATCATGAAGGTCTCTAAATCCCTTCCAAATGTCACAAGCCACTGTTCAAATTCCACGTGTGTGGGTGGAAAATGATGGCTCTTAATGACCTCACTGAAAAGCCCAGGCTGATAGGGGAGGAGACAATAGACTATGCTCCAAATTTACTTCTGGATAGATGGTATATGTGCTTGTTATCTGGAGCTGAGAGCACATCATGTTAAGAAACAGATGGTAACCCTGAACACCTACTCTGTGCCACACACTTTATGGAAACAGTTATAAAAAAGAAAGACATGGTCTTCACATTCATCGTTAGTACAGTGAGTACAAGATGCTATGGCAGCACATTGGAGGGCACCTAACCTGTCTTTTGGGTGGTGATCAGGGAAGGTTTCCTGGAAGAAATAAACTAGAGGAGAAAAATAATGAAAGTAAAGAATTAGCAAAGAGAGCATGGAAGCCAAAGGGGAACAGAGAAAGAAGACAATTTTGGTGAATTGTAAGCATTTGACCAAGACCAGATCAGAAAAAAAAAGAGAAATTGCTAAGAGATGTTCAGATCAAATCAGGAAAGATTTTATGAGTTGTTCAGACACTTTAATTGTGTTTTGAGGGCAATAAGCATGTTTAAATAGAAAAATAGTCTCTCTTAATTTAGCAGTTTTATTTTGAATGTCAGAAAAGTAGCCATAAGATTTGCTGAATTTCTCTTTTTTCATTACATGGGTGAGGCATCATTTTCTGTAGAGAGAAGGTTACAGCAACGGGCTCAGCTATGAAGCAATAAACATGCAAGGGTGTTCTTTCTGATTCGTTCTGTGGGTTTGCAAAAACGAGCAATTCTGATCTCTAGGTCACAAGTGAAAATCTCCAATGAACACTGATATCTTGAAAAAGTCAGTGTTAATAATGAGAACTAGAGCTGGGAGACTTCCCAAAGAGACTGAATTGGAGGTCAAAGTAAAGGAAATTTAATAGTCTATGTCCATGCATTCATTGGAGAACCAAATAAACACCCTTCTAGGGAAAGTGCCATTGACTGCTAGCACTAATTTTGCCTTAAATCTCATGTGGAGTAATAAAGATACTTTTACCTCAATTAATTTTCTCCAAAACTTAAGTTAGGATTATCCTTCCTTCCTGACAGGTGAGTGGCTTGTAAAGCATCATAGAGCTCATTTGTGGTTTAGCAGGGTTTGTGTTGGAATTTAGTTGCCCTGAGCCACAGTTTGGTAACAGTGACATTACTGCCAACCCAGCAATATGAAGAAAGGTTGCAGAACCAGTAAGAGGGTGGTGAGAGAAGACACATTTAAAGCATTTACTCTTTCATTTATTTAGTAAATTATTTGAAGTCTATTGTGTGTTAGGTTCTGTGGTAATTGAAGAATAAAATAGTTCCTCCTCCTATGGTACATACAATTGAGGGGCATATGGGTGTTTTTAAAAATTGTGTGTGTGTGTGTGTGTATTCATGTAGTGCTTACTTGGAATCTCTTCATTTGAGAAATGTTTCATTATCCTTTTCATTATGGATCATAAAGTTTCCTGAAGTACTGACCTTATTACAAGTCAACTGAATCCAAGATGGACACCTAGCCAAGAACTGCTCAGTGACCCCTAGCCTCAATGATTGGTTTAAGCTTGGCTATGATCATGCACAATCATTTTATGAAGGCCACTGGGGAAGAAGATACTCTTTTCTTTGACTGTTCTGAGACAGTCAGGATTTTCATTATCCCTTGGAAAAGAAAACATGTATTTTTCTTGAAAAGAAATGAAAGTAGAACAGAGTAACATCAATGTTCTCAAATGAAGAGAGAAAGAGCCCTGGAAGCTTCATGTATACTCTTGGATCCAGATTTCTTTAAAGTTAGGGAGCATACTCAAACCCCTTTATTGGGTTGAGTTAGTTAGTACTGGTGGATTTCTGTTCTCATTGATCCATGAAGATATAATTCTGCATTGTGACAAATACAGAAGGAAGTGAATATAATACTAAGAAAAAATGTAATTGGGGGATTGTGTTCATATGAAATTGGGAAGAAGTTACAACATCAAGAAGGAACAGGCGTTTATGAAGCTCCTTGGTAGAAAGAAAATGTGGGGAAGTCAGAGGAGTAAAAGTGCTCTTGCAACTGTTGGAAGAGCTATTTAGTAGCATGGAATACAATTTGTTCAACTACACTGGGCGATAGATACCAGTAAGGTGAAATTACCAGTAGGGCACAGTTGAAATAGGACAGATATAAATAAAACAAAGAGAAAAACATTCTAACAATGAGAAAAATCACAATTTCCTTGTCACCAGAGGATCCCAGAAGAGATTGCACAGTCACAAATCAAGGATGTTTTACAGGAAAAATCAATTACTAGCTGAAAGGTAGCTGGTATTCATTTATTTCTTTATATAGTCACTCTGAAAATACTTTTTGAGCTCCTGCAATGTGCCAGATATGATCCACTGCATAATGGTAAACAATTTGAGTCTCAAAACTGACTCAAAGAGTTGACAGCCAAGTGGGGGATGGTGGCAAATCACATGTCAATTTCATTAGTGCTATGAGTAGTAGAGCCCATGAAATTACACAGGGTTCTGTGAACACAGAATGACTAATTCAACTAGGAATGACTTTGAGAGTAGGTTTCAACTTTGTAAAATTATGATTTTATACATGGGGGGAAGTTCTTGTGAAATCTGAGATTGGGGACCAGGGGCAAGTTCCTATCATCGATGGGAAAACATTATCCAGTTTCCAGGAAAATATCAAATGAATTCTGGTGCTTAGTAGGAGACCAGGAACTTGTCCTGCAGAATTACACCTTAACAAATGTGATAGGGTGAAAAGTTACTGTTTGAATAGTGAGCGTAGGATATATCTTAGAAAGTTCCTATCTCGGGGAAAGTGTTGTGAAAATCCACAAAAGGAGCTCTGGTTGTGTAGTGTTTAGTGATGTTGCGGTCAGTGTTGGACCACATATACAACTGTGTTTGGCACAGGCTGTCCCATGTAATCTAGGTGGGTAGTCAGCTGCACCATCTGGCTTTGTGTAATTACACTCTGTGATGCTTGCACAATGATGAAATTGCTGAATGATGCATTTTGTAGCATGTCTCCTGGCTGTGGAACACTACATGACTATATAAGGTACCTGGAGATACCTGGGGAAAACTCACAATAAAATGAGATGACTTGCATGACTGAAGGAGCAACAAAACATGGCACAAACTGCGGAGATGAGACCCACCAAGACCAAAGGTGCTCCAAAAGCAGTACAGGAATGATAAACAGCACGTTCTACCAAGTCCGGGGAAATCGCACCCTCACCAAGGACGAGGAAATGGATCAAAGAAAAAAAAAAAAAAGACTAAAGGACTAAACAAGGACAAACAGCAAAAAGAAAGGAGGCAAAGAGACCAGGGGAGATGTGGTGTGTGTGGGGGAGAGGGGGGTATTCCCATGGGGATTAGCAGTTATACAATCATATATTGTAAAATATGCAAAAATAAAAATTAAAAAAATAAAATAAACCTATGAACCACATAAAAAAATAAAAAATAAAAAATCAAGAAATGAAGAAACGATTATGACCAAAAAAAATGAGATGACTTAAGCTATCTTGTAGGTGAGGTTTGGTTTAGTATTGTTTTCTCAAAGGTTGAAAGAAGGTAAGGAGAACAGAGCTACAGAAAGAGTAGAGGAGTCAGGGAAGTGAAGCATGGACATGTCCCTCACCACCAGCATTTTCAAACCACAAGACGCCCCATGTTCCATTGGAAAAGTCTAGCATAGTCTCTATATTTTCTTCAATCCCTTATTGCTTCAGCATAATCTACCACTCTCAAGGAATGTCTTCAGGGAAGGTGTGTGCATATTCATGTCTGTGTGAAAATCTAGAAAGAGGATTTGTCACTATGTCCAAGAGACATCGACGTGACACAGGAGTCCAGAGGTGATGATGATAACACAAGCCCTACAACTATTTGCTGAAATCCAAGGCAGTTCTTGGAATTCTCTGAGGGCATGAATGGAGAGTTTTGGACTGATCATACATGAATTTCAAGAGACAAGGAGGCACCGTGAACTCAGTTCCATTTCAGACCGAGAACACCAAACGTTACACTCCATAGAGTATGGATTCCCATTATGGATTCTATATTGGGGCCACATATACTTATCCTTTTTCCTACTACTTCCACCTCACGGATGAGATGCTTGAAAACAAATTCTTTGTAGCTTTTCCAGTACCTAGGACCCAACACAGGTAGGGCTGGATAAATGCTTCTTTGGGGGTTGGAGCCATCCCCCTATAGGCAGAAGAGAAATGAATCAGCCTCAAGCCACTAACAAGTTACAAGCTCATAGACAAAGGCCTGCATCAGTTCTGGGAATTGTGATAATGAGGCTGCGGAGGGACTCTGGGCTGAGCCAGCTGCTAAGGACACAGGCCGTGCCCAGCAGCTACCTTGTGTAGGCTCTGATTGGAAACGGGGATGCGGAAGCTCATTAGGGAGGGTTGGTTTTTAAAAAATAGCATCATCATCTCTCATCAGGCAGTAGGTTAGGGGTCAGATCTTTCTTAACAGGAAAGTGGGCTGGAAGAGCAGGACTGAGGGAGATATGACAGGGCAGAAGGGGCAGTGACACTCAGTTCCTGTGGGTGACACTTCTGGTCTCCCTTACCCACCTCCTAGGGCACTGCTCTTCAAGGTCTTAATTAGAGCCCCCTATTATGCTGTCCATTCCCTGGGGAACAATGCATACCAGTGCCCCCAGTCTTACAGGAAAGTGCTGGTGTGACCAGAAGGAGGGAATGGCGAGGCCCGCCTGAAATGGAGTGAGTAGCAGAGGCCATCTCACCCACACAAGCCTGGCCCAGCCAACAGCTCTGGGCTTGAGCTTCCGGGACTTCTGATGGGAATGCTGAGAATGGATGAGGGGAAGGCCCAGACTTCCTCCCCACACTGCTTATTGGAAGGATGTTGGCGAAAACCACACTGCTGACTGTCCCCTGCTTCCCCTCAGCTCAATTAAGGCAATAATCGGTATTTCTTAATTGCTGCTCCTGCTCTGTCTCCTGCCCCTCCTCCTCTCTGTCCACTGCAGTGTACCAGGAGACCAGTCTGTCCTCTGGGGCTGGCCTGGAAAGAAAAGGAAGTGGCTTGAGGAGGCTTAAGGCCTCAATTCTTGGTAAAGAAAACCCCTATAGAAATAGCTCTGTAGCTGAAATCTACCTAGCTGGGCTCAGAGCCAAGTCTGAAGCTACCCTCTGGCACCCAAAGTGATAGATGGTACAGAACATCAGTCTATCTCTACCTAGACTTACCTGGTTTCTATTTTCAGTTTCTTTAAACTTGAGTCACATTTTAAAGGTATTTTATTTTTCACTATAGGTATCATTGGATCAGCCTTGCCAGAATTTTTGTGAAATGAGATGAGCTATAACTATAAAAGATAACAAGGAAATTAAAACTGATAAATGACAGAGAGGAACGGGTCTGTGTACGTAGGGTAACTTTAGTAAAGAGGTTTTTCTGATGCTGATGCTAGCAAAATCAAGTTAGATGACTTCCTCAGGAGATAAGATCCCTTAGTATAGGAGCTACTCCAGAAGTTAAAAGGTTAATTTCTGTTTAAGAGCTCAGAGGGACTATCTGAAGATCTCAGATTAAGATTTTCTAACAAAATGGGCTTCTTAACCATCTCTCCCTCCCTGCACCCCCCTCCCATTTTCTCCTTCCATTATTCTTTCTCTCCGTCTTTCTCTCACTTCCTTACATAAGCACTGGAGTTTTCAATTTGAGTATTAGATGATATTGCAAAGACAAGTTAGATATGAGTCCTCATTGGAAATTTTCGTGGAGCAATGCCCTAAGAGGGGAAATCAGGTATGTGATACATAACCAACCCACACAGTGGGTAGTGTTTTGTGTCCAGGAAATGCAGTGAAAGCACTGGTGGAGTTCTTTTCTTCCCTCTGCCTTCCTCTTGACTATTCCTAAATTGCCTCCTAAGATCAATATTTAGGGGCTCTATTAAAATATTTACTACTCCTTTAAGGCTACGTCTCTTGGATGGGTTGACATCAGTAGACCCCAAAACCTAAGGCAAACATTTATTTGATGCCCTTGAAACCATCAAACAGGTTTAACTCACCTCTTGAATGGCCCGGAGAAAGCACCCAGTTGATACAGACACTCTTAATTGGTGATTAAGTTGGCTGAGCGGGTCTGTCTGGAGAGGTTTACAGAGTGTGGGGCTGCTAGGAAATCAAACTCCAGACCAAAATAATGAACTCCAGACTAAAGAATATCTTCTTCCAACTTGACTTTGAAATCTATGGTGGATAGCTTATTCATTTTCTTAAGTTAATTCATTCACATTAAGGCCAAATAAACATTTCTGTGGCAAGAAGGATCATGCTCACCATGTCCTGCAAGGTCAGCCTGGTGGCTAGTCTTTCAAAGAGCTGCTGGGGGAGGTTAGGTAGTAACCAATGGCTCTGCACAATTGTCAGACACCGAGGCAAGTGGTGTGAACAAGATTGGAGAAACAACAGTCTAGACTCATTCTACCATTTAGTCTCTTCTCTCTAACAGAAAAACATAAAGTGAGCCAAGAACAGGAACCACTACATGATTAAAAATTTTCTAGTCATAGACTTGGCCTAAAAAGTGAAAAGATTAAAAAGATAAAGAGAGCCAGGTGAAATTACTTTTAGCAGTATATTTTATCAATTTCATGATATGTAAATAATATCACTGACATGTACTCAATAGGAAAAAATAAAAATATTTCACATTTTTTGTACTGGGCATTTAAAACGTGACACATAGTTTACATTTACTTATTGGCTATATTTGCAACTCTTACAGACATGAAAAACTAGTAGCCACAGGTCTGAACAGTTGGAGAAACTTGTTACCACCAGAGACCATTGGCAAGAAATACCAGCATTAGACTTTACCTTCATCCCATGACTATACACAGCATCTTTCTTTTCACAATATAGCTTATTTGTGTAACAAATCAGAAGGGATATAGCTTATCCCTGTGTCTTAGATGACAGAACTGAAGTTCAGAGGAATGAAGTAATTCGCCTTACAAATTAATATGACAGGTAGTAAGTCATACAGCTGCAACTTGATACTTCCAGGTCTGTTTGGTTCCAAATTCCATCAAGTTAGCATTTTCTGGCATCCCATAAGCTCCACTAGAAAAAAAAAGGTTTGGGGTCAAGGGCATTTGGGGAATGTCCCATGCAGGGATGGAGTCCTGGGGATTCACAGCTTGAATCAGCCAGCTAAAGGCTCTGTGATGTCCTACAGTGAAGAGAACCTATTGATCTTTAACACAAATTCTCCTGAACATGCATCACAGAACTGTTTCTTCATGGAGCCTCTATTAACATTCTAAGGAGTTAGTGCTTCATAAAAACTGGCTTTGGGAAATACATTGTGTCAGTGGAATTTTGCTTTTTGAAACAAGGCTCTCCAGACACACAAGAGGTCACATTGTAAGTAATGGCAGAAGTTTTGAATGTCAGCCTCAGGCATTAAGACATTAAAAGAGGTAACACTGTCTGAATTCACCACTGTCTAGTGACTTGAGTTGCACAAGAACATTGTTCGTATTTGGCCCCTTCAACTTCTGATTAAAAGTACTGAGTGAGAACACAAAGTTCACTTTAAGCAGTCAGAATCCACAGCATTCAGGAATTCAAATAACCAACTCTTGCACCACCACACACAGAAATGATTTATGCTCATCATGTTAATTGGAGTCCTCTAAGGCTTAGAACAACTTCTGAACTAAAACAGAAAGAACTGGTTCATACGGCATTGTTTTAGCAGGTAGCAAATGTGAACACATTGCCATTGTCTTTGAGAATCACTATTTTGTGTATTGGGAGATTGGTGCTTATGCTGAGTACTTACTGAGTACTAGACATGACTGAGTACTACACTCGGTGTGAACTCTAACATGTACTAGACATGGTCCAAACTCTTACAACTCAATGGAGACAGGAGCCATTATCACTGTGATCACCATTTCAAACTAGGAAAATTGAGGTACAGAATAATTAAGCCCAGAGGTCACTCAGAAGACAGTAGAACTGTGCTTTCAGGGAGTCTGGCATCCATTTCACATGTTTAGCCATCACCACTCCATCTTCAATTAAGATTAATCAAATCTTCCAGAACAGCCTACATTAGGGCACAAGTGGACAAATGGAATGGATGCATGTGTGTGCCCATGAGCAGAGAGATAAAGAAAGAAAAAGACATAACAGAGCAGACAAATTATATTGGAGACTGAGAGAAGAGGTGATGGATCCTCACAGTGACACAGTACTTTGTAAAGTGTTTTCATGCACATTATTTTGTTTGGTCCTCATAGCAATTTATTTGAGGGAGGGACTAGTGTTGTTCGCAAAGTGGCCAAGAGGGAAGGAACTGGGGGCATCCTTTCTAACACTGGACTGCAGCTCTAGGAAATTAGCCACACATTCCCTCCCGTCTCCTCTCCTTGCTGTCCATCTTCTAGACACACTATCCTGATAACTGTGCTCCTAGCACATCTAGCACATCACACAACCCCTCCTTCAAGTTCTGAGTCCTGACACCACCCAGGCTTCTCTCTACATTTCTCAGGCCCCAACAAGACTGACCAACATTGCGTGGCAAGGAGCCAACATTATTATTTCCTGAGGTTGGATAGCTGGGCTGGGAGGCCTCCGGGTGTCTCAGCCCATTTCCCGGCACACAGCTGCTGTGGTAGAGCCCCTATAAAATGTTTCAGCGTTAGACTGGGAAACCGCATGAGGGACCATTTGGAGAATGGAATCGCTCTCCTTGTGTCAGTATCAGGAAAGAGGGAAGCAAACCAAGACCTTCAGAGGAGCCTGGATGGGAATATGATTGGCAGAAGTGCCTGCTGAACTAGTGTGACGAAGGTACAACTGAAAATGTCCCCCACCCCCAACCTGGTTCTCAATTGTTCTCAGAGATACTGAAAGACCAGCTGGTGCTCTGTGTGAGAAATTTATGCGGGGGCAAGATTGCATTGGGGCAGGGGAGGGGGTGGTAGAGTCTTTTAGCTCACTTAGCGGGTCACATGAAGTTCCTTTGAGGGAACTTGGGTGTCTTCCTGGCAAACTTGGGGCCTATATTTGTTTCTCCTACTGGATCCTTCCAGCTGCAAGTAGAAGGGGCCTGTTTTATATTTCTGTTAAACAAATTAGTTACACCTTTTGGGTTTTCTCACACGGGCTAGCACATCAAAACATACCTAAGAGGCCTGGAGAATGTCCCAATGGTTCCAACTCTCTGAAATAATACTCACTCAGACAGATGTAAGAGGTGAGACCAAGGATTTCCCTTTGAAGCCCCTCAATTGGAGGAGAAAACTTATTGAAGTGACTTCCCAAAAGAGGGGCAGGAAGAGCATATATAATGAGCTAAGCTCTGTGGCCAAAATAGATCTTTTATTAAATGCAGAGGTAGAGGAAGATGATGAGGAGGAGGTTTATAGGTACCATTTACTGAGTATTATTTGCCAAACACTTAATACATTCATCCATTTAATAAATATCACTTCATATTATCTTATTTAATTCTCACAGTAACCCTTTATAAGCCAAGTACTATTTTTTCCAGATGATAAACCTTAAGAAACTCTTAATAAATGTGTCATTTCTCACAGCTGGTTTCATTGTAGAGAATGGAACTGATACAAAGACTGTTTTGTGTATGTGACTCCAAAGCTCAAATTCTTAGCTACTTATTACAAAATTGTCCATTGAGTGCCTGAATACGAGATGCTCTTCTGTGTACTAGGGGTGTAGGACTGAGAAAAGCAGAGTTTTGTTCTACAGAGTTATGCAAACACCGGTACACTAGCAAACTTACAATTTATCAGACACTGATGTTCAGGAAGAAAATGATATAGATATGACATATTTTGTGGAGGGGAAAAATAATCGAGATAAGAAGTATAGGGAATATTGGGATAGGAAAGAAGAACTAGTTATTTTACATGGTACGATAAGGAATATCATTCTTTGGACAGACATGTAAGTACAGACCCAATTTAAGGGAATGAACCATTTGGGCAAGAGAGTTTCCAGTCAGGGGGAATAAGGGTAAAAGCCCTGACGTGAAACTATGATTGACTCTGAAGGAATATCAAAGAAATCAGTGTGGCTATCATGAGACAAATTAAAAGGAAATCAGATAGGAGATGGGGGCTAATATCAAAAGGGGTTTTATAAGCTGTTGGATGGGATAAGATAAGAAGCAGGCTAAAGAGAAGTTTGAGCAAAGGAATGACTCTAACCGACATTTTTTAAAGGCTGCTATGTGTGAGTTAGTGTACATGCATGTATTTCTCACTTCAATCTGATGACGGGCCTGGGAACAATGACACTCCCATATCATCAAGTACGTCTGAAAAATTTTGCCTTCTAAACACCCATTTCCAATGGAAGAAGTTAGTACTCCATAGACAAGTCATTTCCATGACTTTGGTAGGAAAAATACAAGATCGATATGGAATATCTTCCGGTGTCAGAAATAGAAGGAAATTTCTGGAAAATATTAGGAAGCATGGTGAAAAGTGACAGGAATTCATCTGAAGGACAAATGTAGGACAATTTGAACAGCAAAATAGATAAGGATAGATTAGATTAATTCCATAGCGTACAATAAACAATATATAAATATATAATTGAACAAATAAACATATGGGAAAAAGGGACAAAATTTAAACTAAAAATAGCTGTTGCACCACAGCAACAGCTCTCACAGGTGAGTTTCACCAATGAGTGCTAAAGTAGAGGAAGAAAACTTGAACAAAATAGAATATTAGAGTGGCTTTAAAGTGTTCCTTTCCAAGTTTTGGTCAATGGCAAAGACACCGTGGAGGTATCAGGTAAGTTCCACCTATCATCAAATGGTTCAGGCAGACAACACCAATAAGACATCTCAATATTATGTAGCCTGAGTGCGGTGCACTACAGGAAGCACCATCACGTCCTTGGACAGTAAGCGTGCTAAGAAGTGCACACTCTGAACCTTAGCACAAGAAAACATCAGACAAAGCCAGTCTGCCAGGACAGCTTTAAAATAACTGAGCAGTGCCTATCAAAAGATGGTAAAAGACAAGAAATTGTCAGAGATTGGAGAAGACTAAAGAGACAATTTGATGTGATGTGTGATGCTGGATGACATACTAAAGGAAGGAGTGCGGGGAAGAAACAAATTGGGTACATGGCAAAATGTGCTGTTTACAATATTGTCCATGTTCTGGTTTTGCTTACTGGACTGTGGTATGTCAATGGTGATCACTCGAGAAAGCTGGTATGGGTGTGTATAAGAGTCTGTACTGAGGTTGGAACTTTCATGAAAGCATGTCAGAGGAAAGAAACTATGGGTGTTTTATTCCATTGTCTATCAATATTGAGATATAGCTGAGTTAACTTGGTTTCAATGAATTCTCATAACAATATTTTAAGCCGAGTATTCTCATTTCCCTTATTTTCATAGTACTAACCTGAACAATTATTAATTTCTAAATATTTGTGCGGGGTACTTCGCATGTGTTACTTCATCCTCATCTGTGTGGTAGGTCCTCTTGATATTCCTTTTTAATATGTGCGATACTAAAGATCGCTTCTTGACCAGATCGCTTTCCCATGGTTACCCAGAAGGTACGTGAGGGAACTCAGACTCAACCACGTAGAGCCTGACTCTGATGCCCACACACTGAATGGCTGTGCAGTAATGTCAATTTTATAGGCGAGGAAGCGGAAATTTAGGAGGTTGAGCTCTCTGCCAGGATTCACACAGTTTACATGTGGCAAAGTCAGAATGTGCCCCGGGCTCTGGTCTCTAAGCCCAAAGCTCTTCACCCTCTTTCTCTGCTAGGAGACCCTGTACGTTTCAGGGAGACAGAGCTCCGTGGCACAGCCTACGGAGGCCTGGCCTGGGCTGTCAGTAATGGCTGCTCGGGGTCAGTCTGCGGACTGCAGGTAGGAGCCGCAGGCCCGGGAAACTGGCAGCTTCCTCCTCCCTAGTTCTTATGGCGGCTAGGGCTGTTCCCTGCCCTGAGTGGTGGTGGTGGTGGGGCATTGTTACCAGGCCAGGGCAGCACTGCAGCTCCATATGCTGGAACCACATGTGCTCAGGAAACCTGCTATGCCCATCAGCCTCTTTGGTTAACTGCCAGTTGGAAAGGACAGATAAATCATGCACTCATTTTAACAGGCCAAAAGGTCCCTCCTTTCTCTTTTCACTCTGTAAAGGGTCTGTGCTACCCACCCCTAAAGCACAGAAAGATGTACTAAGAAAAGGGGTGATTGTTTTTTGTTTCCTTATATATATTTAGTAGTTATGTATACATTTTCATTAAGATCGGTTATGTGTATCTTAATATACTTTGCTTTTTCAGTTTTAAAAATGACCATGTAAATTAAACATGTCTTTAAACTATTGAAAATTTGGTAATTGTCTAGGTGCAGACACCTTGCATTTGAATCTTACAGCCACCAACTTTTGAGCAAATTTTCTATGTAAGCCATAGTTTTGCTATGGGTTACCTTGAGCTCCTACTTCATAGAGTTTTACAAGAGTTAAATGAGATATGTGCAAATGTAGAAATAACTTCTAGCTATATTATTATTACTAACATTTAATTCGTACTTTTTTTTTCTTCCAGGCTATCTCCTGTCCCTTATTCCCAACTAGATACTAAATCCATTTTTTTGGCAAATAGCAGGTGTGCTAGGGAAATGGGCAGTCTCCCAATGGATGGTCTGAGGAGTGTCAGTGGGAGCAAGAATACTCCAGAAAACTATTTTCTCCAGAAAAGTAGGCAGTCAAAGGCTGGCATTTTTCATCATTCCCATTCTCCAGGGACCACATCTTCAGTGTCTCCAGTAAATTGGACTTTCAAAGGTAAATGTAAATTCAAGTGTTAATTTATTTAAAGTAAATTATTCAGAGAGTCGTATGTCAGCAAACCTCATTTTGTGGCACTATATTAATGTCTTCCTTAAATACAGCTCACCCTTTTTAAAAGCTGTTTTATGGGTCCAGGAAATCTGTCTATTATGAAGAAGTGCTTATTGTAAAGGATGTTTTAGTCTTTGGGTTCAATTAGGGAGAGAGCTAGGGTCAATGGGAGCCCTATGTGTGAAACAGCCTTAAAAGCTGAGATGTAGTAGGGAAGTGGGAAGCCCGCTAAAGCGCATGGGTTTTTACCCGGCAGAAGAGGATGTGAAGAAAAAGAAATGAAGGGCTTTATTCAAATTTCACCAGCCTCCAGGGAGCCTGGGGACAGCCTCTGACCGATCTTTTGTAACGGAAGGAAAGAAACCAGATTCCCAGTGAGAGTTGCTGGGTCCTGGGGACTTCTCAGCTAATCTCTTCATGTCTAGAGTTCCTTTGCTTTCCCATTCCTTCCCTCCAGGCCTGCTTGTTATCAATATCACATAAAATAGCTGTGAAAGGCTCTAGAAGGTTCAAAGCATTGTAGCATTATAAAGCATGTGTATGGCTATTAATTATTTTATTATTATCAGATCTCAGGTGCCCAAGATTGAATGACTTTGACTTCTCAGCTCCTGACATATAATCATCACCAAGATGCAATCTCTAAATAAGAGATAAATAATTTCTTTATTCTTTCATCCTGGTTCCTTCCCTAGTCCCTGCTTTCACCATCACCCTCCCCATAACCGCTCTAACGTACATTACGTGTCCTTTAGAAATCATACACAAACATACTCTCACACATATGGAGGTTTTAAATGTACAGATTTCAACTTAAATTTTAATTTTAATAGCACTGTTATAGATCTCATTTTACTTCTTTTGTCACCCCTCTGTATGTCTTGAAGAATCTTCTTTGTAGCTACCTACACAGCCAGTTCATCACTTAGACCTGCCACAATGTTACTCAGGATATAACTATCCCACTTGAACTACTAGCTCTCCCAAGTGAATGGAGACTTTAAAGTGCCTCCAAATCTCCACCAGGGCAAGCAAAGAAATGCTGATTCTTGTGTCCCACTCTTTATGGTCAGACTTGAGACTATACTTGGAACATATATTTAGGAGCAGAACTGGGCAAAGGAGAACAGGCTCATTCCAGAAGAGAACGCTCAAAAGACTAGCAACCATTTGAAGTTTTATTCAAATATATTAGGATTCAGGAAAATGTGAATGAAAACAAATGAGCTATTGCTTGACACATATTAAGTGGGCCATATTTATCAACCGCAATAGGGTAGGTGGAGATGAGGCATATCAAACCCTTCTTCCTGCTGGTAGGAAACAGCCACGTGCACAATGCTTAGCTAAGTCAGACATGCCAGATTTCTGATAGGTTTCATTTTTATTGTTGTCTTTCACCATTCAAAACAACTAATTAATTTTTCCATTAAAAATAGTTATTCAATACCTACTCACCTAGCTCCACATGGCTCTACTGGGTTCTAGAGCTACTGCAGTGAACAGCTCAGGCGTGGCCCTTGTTCTCGCGGAACTGAAGGTACAGCCGGAAATGCTTGATCATCTCTGTACCACCAGGACCTAGCAGGGTGCCTGACTCACTCTAACTCAGTAAATGTCTGCTGAATAAATGAAGGAGGAGCAGCAGAAGGCACTGCTGCCTTCCAAACTTCCCAAAAGTAGATCGACTCTCAGACGCTAAGATAGTGTCCCATCAAGACTGGTACATTTTGTGCTGAAACCTGTTCTTGGTCTCCAGGGCACAGCTTAAACCCACCCCTCACCCACCATGAATTATTTGTAATTAAAGATAATTATCTTCCAAGCACTTAGCTGAATTCCTTTAACTCCAAATGTTAATTGATGTAGGTACTGCTAAGAAGTTCATGCTATAGATGAGGATGTAGAAGCTCAGGGTAGTGCTGCATCTTGCTTAAGACCACACAGCTTTTAAGATGCAAGCTAAGCATCACCCCAAATTATTTTTGTTCCATGTTCCAAGTCCTTTCAACCCCATCCGTGTATTTGGGTAGGTGGGTATGTGAGATGTGTGTAGTTCAGACTGCTATGACAAATTACCCTTTCCTGGCACCACCAAGTTCTTATATCCTTGTATGGCAGAAAAGGCCAGGGATCTCTGAGGCCTTTTTCATAGGGTGTTAATCTAATCACTCCCAAAGATCCCACCTCCATTTACGTTAAGTATTAGGGTTTCAACAGATGAATTCTGGGGGGACACAAACATTCAGACCACTGCAGGAGCATTTATCTCTAAGGCAGTATCTAGCACCTTGATATATGCACATTATGTTCCTGTGAATACCTGCTGAAGGAAAAGCACATTTTTTATAGCTGTCTGTTTAGGCATTGGTTTTCACCCCAAGGAATGAATAGAGAACACTAATACCAGTTCCCTGCCCCCACCTTCCAACAGCATAGCTTTAAGGAGGAGAAAGTGCTCATTAGGATGGAACCCCAAAGCTTTGCCTTAGCTCCTCCCAGAATCCTCAGCCAGTCCCCTCCCAAATAGTTCTGTTTCAGGGCTGAAAAGATTTATAGCATCCTCTAGCTGCTGACGATGTTTCCCTATTGATCCTGCTTCCGGAGCTCTGCTCAGGGGACAGGGAGTGACCGAAATGCTAAATTTTTACCAGGCTCTCTGCAAAATCAGCCAGACAGCCCAGGCCTCCTCTGGGACCCAGAGCCAATGCAGAGAGCCACTGAGTCACCACGCTTCCTCCTGATCCACAGTGAGCGGCTTTCCCCCCTCCCTCTATACTCAGTGCCTCAAGAGCCAGATTCCAGGTTTAGTCCAAGGTCTCTGCCTAAAGATTTCAGTCTTCCTTTTCTCCTGACATTCACCTCACCACAACATCTGTACACATGCACACAACAGTCCCTTGCATGCTGCTGATTGGGATGGATCTAAAACATGCTTATTTCCTCTATCAATCTTTAAACTCATTGGGTGCAAGACCTTTATAGCTCCAGCCCTTAGAATAGGGTCTGCTATAGAAAATGTTGAAAAAAAAAAGAGTGAAACGTACACTGGTTAATTTTCACCACAGGAATCAAGCTATGAAATGTCACCATTCCCATGAATGAGCTAAAAATGCCAAATTTCAGTTCTAAGATCCAGAAGGAAAGGGACTCATTTTTTTGTATCTTGTTTAGATAAGAGATATTATTTGTGGGACAAATGCTGGGTCAGGTCTAGCACAATATCGGGCCATAGGTCAACCCTCCCTTTTATGCAGTGATGTCAGATGTCATTCATGGTTCAAGATGCCTTTTTCACTGAGTATCCTGGCAGTTATTGCTAACCATGGGAGGAGAAACCCATGCTCCATCCCTCAAACAGTAACTTTGTACCGTATTGTGCTTTGCAACATAGATGATAGGATGCCTTACTTGCTTACAGTCTAATTGGAAAGAAAATATTTTCATATATTAAAAAATTAAGTAACATGATGTTTCATGATAATTTATTCATTCACTTAACAAATATTTATTGAGTAACTGTTACATAGTAGGTACTCTATGAAATGCTAAGGATCTGTGAGACAGAGTAAGGTCCCAGTGTCTGTTTTCAAGGGGTGCCTAGTTAAGTGGAGGATATAGAAACAATAGCTAATATACGAGCTGGTAAGTTGTCTGGTACAGAAAATATGGAGTACCATAGGATCCCATAGGAATGGCCTTGGGAAGTTTGGGAAGGATTTAAGGACCTAGAAAAGGGATACTGTATTAGCTTTGTGATGCTGCTGTACCAAATTACCACTAATTGATAACTTAAAACAACATAAATTTATTCTCTCACAGTTCTGGAGACCAAAAGTTCAAAATTAGAGCTATACATTCTATCATGGTTCAAGGAGAATCTGTTCTTTGCCTCTTTACATTCTGGTGGCCACCAACAATCCTTGGTTTGTGACTGTATCTTTCTAATATTCAAGGTCAGGAATTTAAATTTTCTCTCTGCTCTGTTTTCTCATTGAATTCTTCTCTGTGTATTAGGTCTCCCACCTGAATAACCCAGAATAATTTTCTTGTTTCAAGATCTTAAATTTAATTGCTTCTTTAGGTTTCTGTTAGCCACTTATGGAAACAATTGTAGATTTCATGAATTAGGATATGGAAATCTTCTGAGGGAAGGGCTATGTTTTTTGAGGCACCTGGTTCTTGAATTATCCTTGGCACTTTGTGGACGCTCAGCAAGTATCACTATGAGTAAAATTGCATCTAATCTGAGAACACAAGGGTGAGAAGGTCATGAGTTGCCTATGGTGATGCAGACAGTGCTTGAGATAGGAATAGAGAGGAGGGTTATTTGGTGTAGAAGGAAGCGGGATACTAAAAGCTAGAGAAGGGGATTCACCAGGAAGTAGGAGGAAGGAGGTGAGGTTGAGGGACAGTGGTGGGTAACTAAAGAAAGGAAATGTCAAGGCCAGTTTAGAATTGACTTCTCTAAAGCAGAAAGCACATTAGCCATCCATTTTGGGCAGGACATTAACCCCATGCTGGGCAAGGACTTTAGTGAGGAGAGTGATAAGGATGCTACTGGGAAATCTGGCTTCTCATCTGTTCGTTGTGCCTACAAACTTTCTCCATGCCTTCCTTACTTCCATCTTATTTTTATGGTCTTAGCCCAAGTATCTGTTTTTGGTTTCGACTCTCTCATCACCTCTCTTATCATCCCATCCTTCACAGAGCCAGGGTAATCAACTGGAGAGGAGAGAAGTAGCAGTTAATGAATAAGAGTAAGGATACAGAGATGGAGGTTCCCCATGAATGGAAGCCCTTTGAGGCAGGGGGTTTTGTGTGTTGTTCACCGAGGGATTCCTAGTGCTTAATGTAATGCAAAGCACACAGCATCATTCTGCAGATATCCATGCTTTACCATTCTTATCTATAAGATTAAGTTACTAGTATCTGCCTTATGGGGGTGTTCTGCAGAGTAGAAGTGTTCATAGGGCAAAACTTCTAGAACCACATCTGGTAGAGAAGCTTTTTTCACATCTATACTCAGAAGGTGCCCAAAGTTTGTTACACATTTAATTTTAAAATACATTTTAAACTATCTTAAAAATGCAACATACAAAAGGATATACACACAAAAGTGAGCCATATCAACATCAGTACAGACTAAAACATGATGCTTACAGTTCCCTTCATCTCATTACCTTTAAAACCAGTATATGATAGGACAGTATCACTGCACCATAGCCTGAAATAATCTCATGGAAATGCACATTTGGGGTATTCAGAACAATCTGGTAAGGCAATAGGTGTACATCTACAGGTGTAGTGGGAAAAGTATAACAAACTGCTTAAACATGCAGAAAAAAGAAAATCAATAGATGAGCAGATTGACATTATGACTATATATATGGCTATACTAGGAAAATAGCTGTTTGTTCACTTTGTTGGGATTCTAAGGAGAGTTTCACTTGGACACAGGGGATGTTTTCTTTGTTAGATGCTGGTAACCACTCTCATTTACCACTCTTAAGTGCAATAGTAAGATCTGATTTCATACATTTCCAAACATGTGCAAAGAAAACAGTAACATCAGCCCTGTTTGAAGGATTGACTTAATGCTAGCTAGAAGGAAAAGAGGACAGCTATGATCTTTAAAGTTTACAGGCCAAGCATGGTGGCACATGCTTGTAAGTATCAGCCTAGGAGGCCACAGCCAGGGCCAGGGATCACAGTTCAAGTCCTGCCAGGGCCACGTAGCAAGACCTAGTCCCCCCAAAAATAGCTGGGCATGGTGGTGCACACCTGTAATCCCAGCTACCTGGGAAGCTGAGACTGGGGATTGCTAGAGTCCGTGGTACCCCAGGCAACGTGAGCCTATGGTTCCATGGGCAAAAATAGCGAGAGCAAGTCTCCAAAAAATAAATAAATAAAGTTTACAGTGTTTTTGCTTTTGGATTTCATTGAAGATACACACTGAGGCACCAAGGTCTTTATCTCTGCTCACTTAATAGGAAGGGAAGTGTCCCAGACATGACTGCAGACTGCTTTTTAAAAGTAGATACCTTGGTTGGTCCTTCTAGCTGTTTGTGTTTATGCATTCACTTCAAAAATGAGAACTAATAACATACCATGTTGCAGGCATTGTGCTGAGTGTTTAAGTTGCATTGTGACAGATGAGACAATCCAGATCCCATCATCATTGGATGTAACACTTGGGAAAGAACATCACCAAAGGAAGAAGCATGAGGACTCAGGTGGGAAAGAAGTGTGCCCCCATGAGAGCTGAAGGAACCCATTTAGATTTGGAAGGGACTTCCCTGGACTTGCAGAGGGAGAAAGATTTAAGCTGAGATCTGAAAAATAAATTGCAGAAGGCGGTTTATTGAAAAGAAAGTACAGGGAAATTAGTGACAGACCAATATTCCAGCAGGGAGAAGGGCAGGCAGAAAATGTAGACTTGAGAAAGTGTACCATATTTGTAGAGCACTGAATGAAACTCCCTATGGCTGGACCACTTCCTATGAATTCTTTCAGCAAAGAAGCCCTTATTTTTCAGACATGCTCACTGTTCTGTCACTCAATGGATTCCTTGATCTTTAATTTCTTTTTTAAATTTAAGTCTCCTTTTGATTGTTGTCCACTCCATGACAAAATCAACTTTCCCAGATGGTCATCACTCTACCATATGTCCAACGTACCTTCAACTTTTTGATCTCCAGAATCCCCACTTCTGCTTTCCTATCTTAGCCCGCAAGCTTTTCCCATGTGTGTTTCTTAAGACTCAGGTTTCACACTCACAGATAGTCATCTTCAAAGGGAGATTGACCTAGCTTAATAAACTCTTCAGTCTGGACTTTGCAAAAACCAAGTAAAGTCTTTGATCCCTCTCTGGTTCCTCCTTAGAATGAAATGAGTTCTTTGAAGTGAAGTTTGGCCCACCAAGAAATGACAAAACAGGCCTGGGGTGGTGGTGGTGGTGGTGGTTGCAATTAAGGCTAATGCCAAGATGGTGCTGCACATAGGCTATTTTGTTAAAGGATGGGTTTGAGGACATTATCCGAGAACCTAGTTTAGGTTTAGGCTGTCAAATTTAGCATCTGAAACTAGATGATAATTTAGAAGGAAAGATCTTCCCCCACTATCCTAGCTTTATGCACCAGGGTGGCAATCCCAAATCACAGCAAATTTTCTCCTTAAGAACTCTCCAGAATGTATTCCAGATGCCTGATACACATCGATATTCAGATTTATTTTGCATAGTCAAAAAACACACTATTGGCCTTCTAGAATTACACCTAGCAACGTTCTAGCCTTGCCACTGAGGGTTATACAACACATGTGCAAAGAATAGTGCCATGTGAACATCAACTCACCAATACTGAAGCCATATGATTCACACCACTAGGGAAGGGAATCCAAAAATGCCAAGTTTACTTTGTAATCATGTCTACCAGTCAGGAGTGGCTAAGGGTTGCTCTGGAAGCTGGAAACAAGCCTCCAAATAATTCAAGCCACCCTATTTTCTCACTAAATCAGCTACATGTGCTGAAGATCAGTTAAAGCTTGTGATAATTAACTACCCTCCAGCCGAAGACCATAGCCGGCTTCAAACAGGAAGTGTTATCACCCTGTGCTTAATTCTAGAACTTTGAGTTGCCAGTAGGTGGCAGAAACTCAAAAAATTTTTATAATTCTGCTTTTTTTTTTTTAAAGTAAAGTTCAAGTGTGTCGAGCCCATTCATCAGTAGTCATGCCACATCTGTATGAGATTAGAAGCGGTGAGAGAAATGTTTGTGAAGGTGATGGATAACTAACTTGGATTTAGCATGTCTTTTAGTAATTTTAGCAATTTCTCTGGAGGGTGTGAAAAACCTCTGTGCTACAAAGCATTTGATCCATTGTATTATTTTTACAGCTTGTCATAAAGAATTGCTCCATCTTGCATGGATTTTATTCTCTTGCCAATTCTGGTCCTGGGTCTCTTTATTGCCTGTCCACACTCAGCACCCTTGAAACATTATAGTTCAAACTTTCCCAAAGAGGATGAAGCTGGCACCTTCTAATGAACGGTCACTCTCTTTTGAATCTACAATAAGTTGTCTGAGAGATGGCAAGATCCCCTAAAAGTAGCTTTCATATTTTTTTACACAGTTTTATTATGTATTTAGCAGGCACAGTTGTGTGGAAATAAGAATGGAAGCTATAAATATATACAATTTCAAGTTACAGACAAGTCTAAAATCTTTCAAATTTAGACCTGCAAGATATGATTTGTAGGCTTTCAAGCTGGGCCTTTAGAAAGCTACAGGAAACACACAACATACGAAACATGGTAAAAAGTTTTCCTTTTCATAGAGCCTAAGAGAAAAACCAAGTGTTCCTATCATTTGGTGGTGTTTTGAGAGACAAATCAAACCACACCCTGAAGACTCTAGATGAAGAGATTTTGCCAGTAACTTTGAAATTGTTCTGGAAAGACTGTCACATGAAAACAAAGAACTGTGGTTATTGAGGATGACTCTCTGGTGATACCAAGGAATCAATTCACACTTGGAGAAAAAGATACTTTTCCTCATGCATTGATTCCACCCTCCCCCCTTCTGATACACAGAATGGCAAGATTCCACCTGATTTCATTTCAAGCAGATATTGAATTTCTCTTCATCAGCTATGATGAGATCCTTCTCAACCAAGTCTTTCCTCTCCGTGGTTCTATCCCAGAGTGATCTGCCAACAACCATGCCAGTTTGCCACTGTGGTTGTTCTTAAGGTTTGGAAGCCATGAACTGGGAGGGCGGGACCTGTACCACACTGCCTTGTGCTATTACTTATGTCCTAGGCCAGGGTTTGCAATGTGCCTCTCATACCAGCAGCAGCAGTCGCATCTGAGAATTTGTTAAAAATAATACAGATTCTTGGACCCCTTTATTAGACCTACTGAATCACACATTCGGGGAGTGGGACTCAGTTTCAGCTGTGTCTGTTGCACACATGGGTCTGATTCCTCAACAGAGAAGAGTCTCATTATATGTATGATTTAGGGATATCTTTTGGGGGTGAGAAAGTGCACCCTTCAGTAACAGCATTGCGGAAAAAGACAGAGGATCTTGGGACCTCTGGTTATTCTTGGTATAAGAAAATGATTTCCTTTATTCTGTAAGTGGACTTACTTTCCCACAATTTTTTCCCTGAAAATCAGTATAAAATAGCAGAAGAGCAAAGGTCTCTGCCTCTATCACTTTTTAGCTGTAGAGCTTTTAGTTTATCTGTGCCTTAATTTCCACATTCGTAAAGAGACAACTATGCAAACACTATTGTTCTGGATTTTAAGGATTAAATGATGTAATTATGAAAAGCAAGAAAAATCATATCTGACATACAGTAACTACATAATAAATGATTACTTTTAACAGTCCTTCAAATCATACCCATTTGTCCCTATGTGTTGGGGTCTTTCCACCTCTGCCATGCCCAGTAAGCTAAGACTTTATTGTAACTATGACAGTAATTTTGTCCTTGGCGTTTGCGCATGACTTCACAATGGACCTGGTCCTTGATGTATTTTATTTCCATTTCCAGATTTGGGACTCTGCTTCCTTTATCTTTCTTCCACCTTGACACAAATAGGCATTCAATAAATATGGTTGAGAAAGTGAGGAACATGATGATGACTTTGGGGAATCTACCCACATCCTCAGCTAACTGAAAATATTTTAGAGAACATTTTAAGGTAAATTTTTATAGCAATAGAAAAAAAGCACACTATCAGGGCCCCCAACCTCCTACTAAACTCCAGTTTCCCCCATTTGTCTTGACCTGTCAAGCTTCCTTCTCCCTCTCTCTCCGTGAGAATGAGCTCAAGGAGAGTCCTAGATTATGGCTGGGGAATAAGTAACCATGTCAAATGATAGAAGAAAAGTTAACAGTGGAAACATCAGACCTAATCCAAGATCTACAACTATGTTTGAAGAACTTGGTCTGCTCCTCCTTGACTCTGCTTTTTCCTCGGTTAGTTTTTATCCTTGAGCAATTTTCTTTCCCATTTTGGTCTCCAGACCCCAAACCAGCCACATTCTAAACAGAAACAGATCATCTTGTCTCAGTATTTCCAAGAGAAGTGCCTGGTGAGGTTCTTCTTGGCTCACTTTGAATTAGGTGCTCGTTTCTGGATTAATCCCAGTGGACAGAATGATAGAACATTCCAACTAGATAATCTTCATATAGCACCCATCTTATTGACTGAGGAGTGGTTCTCCAATTGAAAATCTGGATGTTATTATTAGAAGAAAGAAGTATATATTCCAGGCAGTAAGACATAAATTTCTCTTACAGGCATTATACTCAGTCTTTGCAATCTTTGGTTATTCTGGCAAAACAAGTTAAATTCACAACTAGTCATTGAGCCCAAAACATATAGCTAGATATGGGGCAGGGGAGGAGCTCATACATAGTAGGACTGGACAGGAGGCGCCTTTTCCTTTAAGAGAATCTCCTTTGTATATTAGAAAGTGATTGGCTCTATTACTTTCAGGTAAAGTTAATTAACCATCTGCTTTTAATGATTGTAGGTATGTTGATTCAACTCAACTACTTCAGTTTTCCACTCTGTGAAATGGAAACTAAAACCACCATTAGTACCTACCTTAGTGGTTTTTACAGGAATATGAGATAATCCTTCTCATATAAAGTGCATGGCACAATATTTGCTACTTACCATGCTTGGCAAATATAATTAGTATTACTATTTCTATTGTTAACTTATTTCACTTTTCTGAGCCTCAGATTCTTTATCTGTTAGATGGAGGTAATATTTTCTACCTCCTAAGATTGCTGTCAACATTAAATATCATTGTAAAATATCAGGTAGGTAGTATGAACAGCTTGAGTTTCTACTTCCTCTACCCATATCTCCTCTTTTCTCTCTTTCCTAAGTCACCTTGAGTGGGTCATACAAAATGCAAAGGATATAAGGAACTGAATCTTTTCTGAAATAGCAATGGCTAGAGCAGCCATGTGTTTAAATGACTGTCAGTCTACTTGCTGTTTAGGATTTTCCAGTTATGATGATCAGGGTCCCCCCAACTTTGTGAAGTAGAAACTAAGAATGGAGGTGAAGCTAAGTTAATTAAACCACCATTCACACTGTCTCCTCTTCTTCAAATCCAGGTTATCTTTAGGCATTATCTACTTGTGAGATACTATAGTTCTCTGCCTTAACACTTAGGTGTCCTCACTCCCACTTCCCATAGATGCCTTCTAGCTATTTCCTTTGTATTTGCTTTCAAGTTTCTAAATAACATGCCCCTGATTTTAATCCTTAATTCTGTTTCTCCAGATCAGGCATTATTTGAAAAGTGAATTGTTATAAAAAAGTCAGGATTCTGCCTTATACCTTAAACTTGTCCCTCTACCTTATTCTCTTGTCCCTTATCCTCCACAGTCAAAACACAAGTTTTGGTTACATGACTATTCAATGGTTATCAAAAATGAATTAAATATTATGATATGGTTATATAATTTTTCTATTTCAACAGATTTATGAAAAAATTATGAGATTTTAAAATGGCCAAAGCAGGTTATTGGGTTTAATTGACATATACATATTGTTTTTGTCTTATTTTATCATTCTATAAGTTGTGGAAAGCTAGTAATTCAATTAATTGTTTTCCATAGGAATGCAAATAATTTTTTATGGTCAACTGCTGATAGGCAGATTCTAAAATGACCTCCCCATGATCCATGTCTTGGTAATCCTCTCCCTGTGAGTGTAGAAAGAACATGTGAATGAAATAGTACTCTGATGACAGTTTTTGTTATATGGTAAAAGGGAGATCATTTAATAAAATTTAATCACATGAGCCCTAATCTTATGATTTCCTTAAGTAGAGGTTTTTCTCCGGGATGTGGCAAAAGAAGTCAGATTCAAAACACAACACCAGTTTTTGATTTGAAGATGAAGGGGGCCATGGTCAAGGACCAGAGAAGAATCATCTAGTTACCTCAGAGGACAACCATCAAGGAAATTGGGTCATCAGTTCTATAGCCACATAGAACTAAATTCAGCCAGTAACCTGAAAGAGCTTTGATGGAAAGTCTTCCTTAGAACCTCTAGTTAAGGGTCCAACCAAGTGCATACCTTATTCTTGGCCTTGTGAACTTCAGGATTCAACTGAGCCCACCCAGTTCTGACCAATAGAAAAGAGAGAGAATGAATGTGTTGTTTTATTCTGTGAAATGTGTGATCTGTTAGATATGTTAGAAAACCAATATGAACACAATTTATTATTGCCTGTGAATAGACCATTTTGCTTCTGTTTGTAAATTCATTTCAGAATTTCTTGTTCCCTATATACGACTTTGTTCATTGAACTCACTCTCTGTACAAGTTGTACTGCTCTGGTTCCCTCCTAAAATGATGAGTTACATAAAATCTTAGATACACATTCATATTATATTTGTATAGTCATGATTTTATTTATTTATTAAAGAAAGGATCCTTAGGTACCTGAATAAATGGTTCTTTTGCTTTTTCATTAGTTATTTTCTGTATATTTATTATTATTGTCTCAATTTTCTCTTCTGAAACTTCATTCAAAATGATGTCAAATCAGATAGCTTACCAGTTGCTCCCCCCATCCTCATTCTGTCCTTGTTTCTCCTAGATCCCTAAATTCTGCCAATACAAGGGAGGGGGGGGGTTTAAGTACCCTTTAAGTGTGTTGTAGAATTGTCATCCTAAAATTTCTCTCTCTTTTTAACCAATCTGGGAGTCTTCTCGTTGTCTCTTTCTTTTCCCATTTCTTAGATTCTTTCTTCAATTATGACCTTATGTTATGGGATATTATCTTTCAATAACTTATTGCAAAAGATATTTGAGATAAACCTTAAAAAGATGTTTTTACATCTAAAAAGACTTCTACTTTTATTTGACTGTGAATGTAATTCTATGTGGAAAATTACTTTCCCTTGGAAATTTGAAGACATGAGCCATTTCTAGTTTAGCTTTCAATACTAACCTAGAGAAGTTTCATGGTCCTTTGAAAACAACTATTTGTTTATGATATGTTCTATTGTCCCTCTCATCACTTTCAAAAACTTTAGAATCCAAGTTTTGATCTGATGAGTTTCATAATCATTTGCCTTGGCATGTGTTGGTCATTTTAAATTCATTGAATAATGAATTTAATAATTTAAATATATAAACTCAGGCTTCTTATACTTTATCCTGAGTAGCCCATAGCACAAATACATGAGTATTACATGTGTATTGGACTTCTCTAAAGTCTAACTCTTGTTTCCTCTTAGGTTTTTGATACTCCATTTTAATCTCCTTTGATTTTATATATTTGTCTCTCTGTTTTCTCTATCTTTAGTCTTTTTCTAAGACGTACTATATCCTCTCATAGCTTTAGATATCATAAATGTGCCAATTATGCCCATGTATTACCAGTAAATTTTTCCACTCTTGATCAGATATGCAATAATGTACTTGTTATCTTGTATCCCATAATCAATATATCGGAATCTAGACCTTTATATTCTCTTCACATGCTTTCCCTTGCAGCAGCCTCCGTTTTTAGCACCCACTTGTGGAAACCATAAGCTGGGGATCATGTTCAATTCCTTATTCCCCCTTTTCATTGTCTTTAGTCCCATTCATCCAATTCTAGTCACTTCTAATGGGACAGTATCTCTTGAATCTATTATCTTCTCTCCACCTCACTGACTAACTTCCATCACACTTTCCCTGTGGTTGCAAGAATCTGCTAACAGATCTCTTTACATTTGTTCTTCTGCCAACCCATCAATCCTCTATATGATAGTTCAAGTAATCAAATGTTAAGGTATAAATCTAATCACATTAGATTTCTGGTTACCTTCTCAATAGTTTTAGAATGTACCTAGAATAATATTCAACATTCTTAAGGCTTATCATGCTCACAGGATCTGCCCCTCCCTCACTCTCTCCCCTGAACCCTTACTTTACTCCATCACACTGGTTTTGTTTATGTATCACAAAGTGCTGAACCTTAACTGAATTCCTGGAATATTTCCTTCTCTTCCTTCATGTAGACCCTATTCATTGTTCAGGATTCTGCATAAAACCAGCCTTCAGAAAAGTTTTATCTGTTTCCACCAGTATAAACAAGTAATTTCTTTTATCCCTTCCTTTTCCATTTAAATGTCTGCCAAATTTTTGTAGAATTTGTGTAATTTGTTTCTATTTTCATTTCCACTAGATTATAGACTGCATGGTTTACCGCTACCCCCAATCCCTAGCATGGAGACTCATCTGTGGAATGAGTGGTTATTTATTTTGAATTTTAGTATCCTAGCTTCAGTCGTAGCCAGATTACTAACTGTACAAAT
This sequence comes from Uropsilus gracilis, assembly GCA_004024945.1. Lineage (NCBI taxonomy): Eukaryota > Metazoa > Chordata > Mammalia > Eulipotyphla > Talpidae > Uropsilus > Uropsilus gracilis. The sequence goes on from PVHY01001189.1 coordinate 114,181, forward strand.
TCAAGCAAGTCACTTAATCTTTCCTGGCCTTCATTTGTTTATCTATAAAATGAAGATAATAGTACTACTTCACAGGACCACTGTAAAAAAAAAGAGAGAGATAATCCATGGGAAACAATTTGCACAGTGTTTGACCATTGTTAAATGTTCAGTAGTTTTATATGATAACAATAATTATCATAAGAGGCATACTTTGAAAACTGAGAGAAAGAGAGAGATAGGATAAACGTCAAATGTGGTGCTTTCACCATTTCTACTGAATCCATTCATGCTGTTGTAACCAAAAGGCCATAGAATGGATGACTTTAAACAGCATTTTTTTTTCCTCACAGCTCTGAAAGCTGAGAAACCCAATATCAAGGTTATAGCTTGTTGGCTCATAATAGTTATTTTGTCAGATCTTCACATGGTAGAAAGGGCAAGGAAGTCTGTTGGCATCTCTTATGAAGACACTAATCTCATGCATGAGAACGCCATCTCCATAACCTAATCACCAGAGTCCTAACTCCTAACACAACCATATTGGGAATATCATCACATGGAATTTTAACACAATCATTTGAAAGGGGGGAGGTCACAAGCATTTAGCTTAACAAACAAACAAACTACAGAGCGCTGCATGAACCATTTACCTTACTACATGCAATAGCAATATTATGTATCTTGCTACCTCACTTCTACAGTCAACCACAAATGGTTGACTGTAAAAGTCACTCTCATTATCTAACCCCAAATATTTTTTTCCATTTTTGCTAACAGAACATCTTTCTTATTCTCTCCAGGGATTCATCTTCTTCTCTAGGCAACTATATACCTCAGTGAAGCAAATCACAGGGCTCTCATTCCCCTTAGCAATAACTGGTTTTGGAGTGGCTAACTTAATTCTTGTCAATGAGGGACCAGAACTCTGCTTGGGAAAATGTTTCCCTTTAAAAGAAGAGACACAAAAAGAAACAGCCCTCCACCTGCCTTGATGTAGCTAGCACATCAGTAACTGCCACAGTCATTTTATGACTTGAAGGGAACCTGGCTTTAGACAGATGCTGTTGCAGAGCAGAAATGGAGGGAAGATTGGTCTTTGATGATTGCAGCAGACTTCCATTGTACCACATCCGAGATACATGCTCATGTGTTTCTGGCTATAGAGATAATTGTCTTTGATGTTTAATTCTGAGTCAGCCCGTAATCTTACATGTAGCCCAAAATATCCCAACCAGAATACAGTGGGTGGACCTTCACCAGAGGCTGTATGGCCTGAGGGACAGGGGAACTATGCCCATTTTTAACTCTGAGATAGCATAATGACATTTAGTCATTTATTAGACAAATCACACAGAGGGGCAAGAAGGGGGAGTTGAAAACACTTTTGCCAGTAAACAGAACTCCACACTTGAGCATTTGTAGGTGGGTGGGTGGAGTGATACAAACTCACCACTCCTAGCTGCCGGCCTATGCCACAATGGCACCAGTGAATAGGCTCTTGTTTCCACAACATTATTCTTCCACAGCCTTGCCAGATGGAAAACATCATGTGTTTTTCCTCTGGAGATGAGAGATCAATTCATTTTCCAAGTGTATCAAAAGAACATTCATTGCTTTGACTATCTGGCCTGTTCTGGATGATATTTTTTTATCCCAAAATTCAGAAGTCATAGGAGATACTCAAATGAAAGTGGGTTTCATTTGAAAGGCACTAAATAAGGTCTAATTGTCAGAGGGAACTAGTGTTAAAGAGGGTATGAAGATTTTGTTGTCCAGTGGGCATTCCTGGTACTGTTTCTTGCTCAGTGCCTAGACCTGTGTTAGGATTCGGGAATACTAGAGAGAAGTTTACTGACATTGAATTTTGTCAAGAGAGGTTCTAAAGTTAACACCTAAGGTGAAATTGCATGTGGCCAAAATGCTCTTGAGAGATCTTAAATAATTGATGTAGAACCAAGCACATGGTTTGTTGTGTATAGCCCTGGATATATATATATATATATATATATATATATATATATATATATATATATATATATATATATATATATATATATATATATATATATATATATATATATATATATATATATATATATATATATGTATGTCTGTATATGTTTGTATAATGTATTTTGCAATGTATAGTGATACCTAATAAGTAAGACAGCAATGTATGAAAAATACATGTCTTGGTTAAAATGATACTCAGCAAGACAAGATGCTCAATTCTTTAAGACTGGAGGGACTGAGATTCCAAGCAGGTTCTGCTCATCCTGCTATTTCTTTCTGAAATAAAGACCACAGAGTTAATGCACATGTTGTCTCTAGGCTGGGAAATTATGGTTTGAAGTCTCTCCCTCCATTTTTCTTTACCTCCCTTTTCCCCTTTCCTCCCTCCTTCCTTCTGTTCTTCCTTCCTTTTTTTCTGTCTGACTTCATCTAATTCCCTAAAAGAAATTATTCTGTAAAGGGCCAGGTAATTACTAATTAACATGTAGGTCACATACAGTCTATATTTAATTTTCTTCTTTTATATATAATTTGCCAATTCCAGGAATCTAAAAATTCTGGTTCAGAAGTGCTTCCTGTAAGTCTCTTCCTGTAATCTCTTTCCTCAAACCCCACCATAGCTATCAAATCTCTAGAAATAAAAGCCAAAATGATGGCACTGAAATGTGAGGATTTCTTCATGTTTATTATTCACATCCTTATTAAAATGCACCCTCACTTTCTTACTCCTTGTCTGTTATATCTTTTTCTATTTGCATACTAGATACATTTACTTGTGTTCTTTGCGCTCTATCTTTTCTTATTAGAATCTATATTCAATAAGGCCAGGATTTTTTGGGGGTGTGTTTTTCTCACCGTAGTAGACATATTATTTATAAAATTAATGGAACTTAGTAGACACTCAAAAAATTTTTTTAATAAGTGGTACTTTAAAAAGTGCACTGGTCTGGGTATGAGGAGTGCTGGCATCTGATTTAACTATTAGAGACTACCTGTGTGGCTTTAGGCTAGAGTAAGTATAAAATATTAAGAAAAATTATAATAAATAGGTGCTATCATTGAGCACTAATATCATGTCAGGTACTATGCTAAATGACTTTTAAACATTATCTTACTTAATTCTTGTGGCAGGTACTATTTTAGTTCTCTTTTATGGATGAGGTTTGGTGAAGATGAATTTCATAATCTGTCAAATAAAAAGGGAGAGACCAAGTAATCCCCAAAGACTCTTTCCCCCATAAAAGTCTGTCTTTTTATTTGAAAAGATCTATGCCTTTCTATTGAAATCATCCATTTATTTATCCATGACTCAAAGGAAGAAAGTAGGGTTCAAAACTTCATCATAAATTTGAACCTCAGCGTTCCTGCAAATAAACCATCTGTTGATCTATTTTATTCCAAAGGGCTCATTCAGTTTACTGGATCTTGGAAATTGTTATCCCCACAGCACACTGCTTCCACTTGTAAATAACTTTCAATGTGAATACCCAAAGTGGGTGGTTAAACCCTTGCATTTGGAAAGAAAATCCAAGATATTTTTCAAGCACTTGAAAAATGGTCAATATTCATTATTGGTTTTCTATTAGTAATGGAATTCAGGGCTGAATGTTCTTTGTTCCTAGGCTAATAGTCTTTCCTCTGCAACTTGTCCCAAAAATTGGATTAAAGTAAAGCTTTATGAGACTGTACTTATACCCCCAATCACACACTTGGGGTTGGGCTAGAAAGAACTAGAGTAATAATCTGAACCAACTTTTTCATTTTGCACAACATGGGAAGGAAGGCTCAGAGCAGGAGAGTCATTTACCCAAATGCACATTGTTAACAAGAGGGAGAACTGGAGATTTGAATATCAACTCATTCAGTGCCCAAACCCCATGTCTTTTCTACTTTAGCATACTTCCTAATTGTGACCTTGAAAGACAGGTGACTCCTTGAGATTTTTTTTGGAGCAGCAATTTTTTATTCCCTTCCCACAACAAAAGTAGCAGAGCACACTCATGTGTATACTGTAACCTCATGGTGTATTCAGAGTTTGATGGAAATCAAATAATATTTTGCATGAAAGTAAACAAATAGCACCACGGGACACTTGCAAGCACCACCATCATTTATAATTGGCATAATTATGCAAAAGAAGGCAAGTCACAGATTAGATGAGTTATAAACACTTCCCTGAGTTTGAAATGTAATAATGAAAATGAGACTGAGAATAATAATTCTGACTAAATACTTATTATGTATCAGGTGTTGTACTGTTATAAGTTCAGTTCCAGATAAGACAAGGAATAGTGATTGCTTACATTCAAACCTGACTCTGCTATTAGCTAGTGCTGAATTGGGGCAAATTACTTAAACCATTCTTCTGCATTTATGCTCATCCACAATATAGGGATAACTATAGCACCTATCTCACAAGACTATTTGAAGGAGTATCATATTTGATTTTCACCAGAACTCACCTTTTGGTTCCCTAAACCCAGAGAGGATTGTTTTGTTCACTGTCATCAAAACAATTTGTTATGCACACGGATATAAACAGCAGTGCTGGGAATAAGGCAAAAAATTCAGCAAATATCTACCCAATGAAAAAATTCATGTGTACTCTTTCATTTTCATTATGCTATTAAGGAAGCCGTTTTCTAGGATCATATGGCTGGTTATGTGATATATGTGTATTAAAATATGTGATGGAGTGGCGTGGAAGCAGGGTCTGGGGTCCAGGCCGGGCGCCCGCTGTAGGGCAGTGCGTCCGGAGGTGGCGGCCACGGGCCGCCAGGGCAGAATGTCACCATGGACGAGAAGGAAAACATAAACAGATGGGACTACATCAAACTAAAAAGCTTCCGTACAGCAAAAGAGACAACAGAAAAAAACTAAAAATGCCCAACGAATGGAAAAAAATTTTGCCCTCCACACAGTGACAAGGGTTTAATAACGAAGATCCACAAGGAACTCACACAGCTAAACAAAAGCAAAACAAAAAGCCCAATCAAAAAATGGGGAGAAGAACTGAAAAGACGCTTCTCCAAAGAGGAAATACAAATGGCCAACAGGCACATGAAAAATTGCTTAATGTCAATAGCAATAGGGAAATGCAAATCAAAACCACAATGAGATACCACCTTATACCAGTAAGAATGGCCCACATCCAAAGAACGGGCAACAAGAATTGCTGGCGAGAATGTGGAGAGAAAGGAACACTACTACACTGCTGGTGGGAATGTAAACTAGTCCAACCACTATCGAAAGCTGTGTGGAGGACCCTCAAGTTAATGAAAATGGAACTACCATTTGACCCAGCAATTGCTCTCTTGGGAATCTACCCAAAAGAGACCTCAATGTGGGTACAAAGGGACACCTGTGCTTGGATGTTTACTGCAGCACTATTTATAATTGCAAGATCATGGAAGCAACCTAAATGCCCCAAAACAGATGACTGGATGAAAAAAATGTGGTATATACACCCAATGGAATATTACTCATCTATTAAAAATGACAAATTCGACGATTATATAACAACATGGATGTACTTAGAAAAAATCTTATCAGCAGAAACAAGTCATAAAGAAAAAGACTAATATATGGGATATAGTGAAAAAATAAACAAAAGACTTGAGAAAAGGCAAAGCAAGCTAAGCACCAAACTGAAGTGCACAACTCTGAGCAGGAGGGAAAAGGGTGGGGGGAATGAAAGAGAGGGTGGGGAGGGTGGGTAAACCCCTGGGATTACAATGTTGTGAAATTTATATATAAATAAAAACACACTTATGAAAAAAATATGTGATGGGGAATTAGAGCAAAATGCAATGTATGAGCTTAAAGCCATAGGAATTACCCTATACCTGTTTGAAACCATTTTAATAATGTAATTACTTCCAAACACGAACACACACATTTTAAGGTATAAGTTACTGGAAGTGAACCTGACATTGAGGGGATGGTTGTCATACTGGGATAAACTTACAAAAAGCAGGCTACAAGCATCATGAGAGTGAAGTGTGTGCAAAGGTAATTTAGGTAAATGAGTGTGACATAAGTTTGCACAAAAGATTAGGGCTCAAGAGCTGGGTATAGGCAAGGTTATATAGCAGTAAGATGGGTTAGAAAAACCCAGAAACCACTTCAGAGTTACCCCCAAACCATTAGATAATTCTGACAGCACCCTGCCACCCTCAGATCTCATTCACTAAGACAAATGAGTAGGAGGAAATCTAATCTAGCTGGCAAATTCCAAGTGGCCTCCAGGTACCCCCCAGCCCAGGTAAGAAAGGCTAGATGGTGAATCTGCCTGACCCCAGGGATATTGATAGGGTCCTTTTCAGGGGAAGAGAAAAATTTGATCTGGGATTTACCTGCAACTGTCAGAAGGGATGGTGTGCACTCATGAATAATCCAAGGGAATTCAGAAGCCTGGAGTGTCCTCTGCCCCACAGTCACTGACTTGACTGACAGTAGAGACAGGCCGATGGTTGTGACCTGTGGGGTCAGTTTACCCCAAAGTACCTCTTACTGCTCTACTTCCTCTACAGCTCAGTTCCAACATAGCAAATGGGCTGAGAAAACTGTGGTGTCAGAAGAAGAACTTAGGTGGAACCTGCTGGAGCCCAGGTTTTGTTTGGCCTGTGGATGGGCTACAGACTGGTGAGTAAGTCAGACTTACCATGTCAGCTTCAGCTCATGGGGGACAGTAAAAGTGTATCCCCAGTATAAGCTGAGCACTCCACCAGTAAGGGCAAAGCTCAAGTTATAGGAGGCAGGGAATGAAGAAAGAGGCCTACAGGTAAGAACGAAAGGTAAGCATCCTAAAACAACATTGGCAGAGGCAGGACAACCACCAACAGACAGTGGATTTGCAACTGTTTCAAGAGGCTACAACTCCTTTTGGAGATGTATGCAGGGGATGAATGGAAAAAGAGAAAGATTTCTGAAGGAGCGGATCAGCCTGAAGGAGTCAATGTCACAAAATGAAAGGAGCGGATGATAGGGTTCAAATCCCTTTTCATTCAGTTTCTGGTTGTGGGCTTCTGAATAGCTTTTCACACTTCTCTGGGCCTCAGTGGCAGGTATACAATGAGGTTTACAATCAGGTTTACAATGAGGATGACAATGATGCTAATAAAATATAACAGCTAATGGTTTACAGCACTAAGCTATGAAATATAGCGGCAAATAGTATGATGTATATAAGTTACATGTATAGTTCCAAACTATGTGAGGTAGAGTTCTCTCAGAGGTTAGTTACCTCTGTAACTAATTAAATCCAGAAAATTACCAGTGACGTGCACTTGTAATCCCAGCTATTTGGGAGGCGGAGGCTAGGGATTACTTGAGCTTTGTGGGTTCGAGATTACCCTGGGCAACATAGTGATTCCTAGTCTCAAAAAAATAGCTGGGCATGGTGGCACGCATCTGTAATCCCAGTTAACTGAGAAGCTGAGGCTAGGGATCACTTGAGTATGTGGGATCGGGACTAAAGAGTGAGACCTAGTCTCTATAAATAAATAAATAAACAAACAAACAAACAAACAAATAAATCCAGAAAATTAATGTCTTTAATCTAGTTTTCTCATCTATTAAATGAATATAGTAGTGATAGCTGATTTTCACAGTAAAAGCCCAATAAACACTTGTTGAATGGATAGGATGGTTGAGAGAATTTCATGATGATGGGTACGAATTGCTAAACCTAGTATTTGGTATAAAATAATTATTGAGAAAATATTGGTCATTTGTATCAGTTAACAGAAGTGAGAAAGCATATTTCATGTAATATTCCTACATATTCCTAAATATTCCTACATATTCATGTAAATGAATGCTCCTACAGTTGTTTACTTACTCAGGTGGTTATTCCTCCCTTCTTTCCTTACCTAGCTTGGTGAATGGCACTTGCAAACTCCCAGTCAGCCCTATCCTATATCCAGATGTTGCTTCAGCTACAAATTGGTCAAGGATTTATAAATCAAAATAAAATCAATGTCCCAATACACCAAGAAAAGGGCACTTGGACTGATCGGGTGGCTCTGGAGTCATAACTTCTTTCTGGAATCTGCAGGCCTCCTTGCTGTTGTGACATGCTCTTCAGGGCACTGGGGCATCTTGCTCTACCAGCTATTATGGGAAATTCAACTGCATTTGTGGAGATCTTTGCCTCTTATGAGAAGATCAAGAATTGGTCCCTAAGAAACTGCTGAAGTGTTTCTAGAAGAGATGACCCATCTCTTTCAAATGCAATATTTTTCTCCAGACAATCCACTAATTAACCTAACCTACTAGAAATTGTAAACCGAACCTACTAGAAATTGTAAACCGAACCTACTAGAAATCTTTCTCCTACTTGTCTGCCAACTGGATCATATGCACCATTCAAAGTCTGTTGTCAGTGAGACCAGAGTTCCTGCTTTCCTTATAGTATAGATGCAGCAGCAAATTGACAGATGGTACTCAGGGGTCCTCTCTGCCGGGGGCTACCAGCTCTGAGGATACAAAGATATGGAAGGCTATTCCATGTTAATGAGCTAGAAGATTGTATTGTTAAATTGGTCAAGGATTGTTAATATTGTTAATTGTTAATATTGTTAAATTTGTCAACTACTTACAGCAATTTACAGATTCAATGCAATTCCTATGAAAATCCCAATGGCATTTCCTCCCAATGACTTTGAAGTTCCACTGGAGCCATCTGTAGGAGATGTACTTGGCACAGATAGACACTTTCTCCAAGTGAGCTTCTCACTGAGATATTCTTCATGGTGGTTTTCTGACAAAATTCATGCATCTGGCTTATTTTCAGATCTGTCTTGACTTCAGATACCTGTTTCATCTTTCGTTAACTAATATAGTAACTTGCTGAGCTCTGCCCCTAACCTCTAGTTCTAGCACACTCTCTTACTAATATCTGGCTGTGCTAGAATAATCAACCCTCTGGGCAACCACAGACACAATGTGATAGTCTCATTTCTTTACAGATTCTTCTATATTGTTAAGTTCAGCTCACTTGACATACATGCTAATAAATAGATATTAAGTGCATATGTCTGTTGTCCAAAGTTGGAATAGATGTCAAATATTTTAAAAGTTTAATAAAATATGAAACAACAAAGTTGGATTAGGAGAGACTATTACTTTCTACATTATGTATTTGCACATTAAGAAAGACCAATTTTTATGGAAAAGTTATTGTTTTACAATCAGCAAAAGCCAAGATATTTTCATTAAAATCACATAAAAGTTTTTGACATCCATTTGGAGTGATACACTGGAAATGCTACGGTAGATGTCTGGAATGTGCAGTCTTAGATTTGAATCATCCCACATCATTCACTTGTACTCTGGTCCACATTGTTCACCTCTTATCTTGCTCACTCAGTGAGTCCTTCTCATCATCGAACTCTGTTCTCCCAGCTTACCTTCTCCCCTCTCTCCTCTATTTTCTCATACCTCTCTTTTAACTCTGTTCCTAGTGGATAAACTGAGGATGTGAGAAGGGGATTTCCATCAAGTAGGGACTTGATGGTTCCAACAAAGATGGTTCCAACAAAGATGGTTGGAATATGAAGTCCCCCTTCTCTGGTCACACTGGGTCACACTGGTCACACTGGGATTCATATTTTTGTCATACAAGCTGGCACTGGGCTATAGACCAATTGTTTTCTCACTGATTCTTGGTATTTGCCTTAGTTTTTCCAACTATATTTTAAATTCCTCATAGGTAGGTATCCTAAATAATAGTTCTTTTTATCCCACCTAGGAGAAACTAAAATGTTTTCTATGTTTAGATGCAAATTCTTTTGCCAATGACGAAGTCTTTTCCACAGCATTCCTCAAAGGAGATTTCCCAGAACTCTCACTTGTCGAGAATATTTTTTACAGGTTTACTTGATAAGTGATTAAACTCAAACTATGGATGATGATTTGCACAGTCCTTCATAACCGGGTACCAAACTGAATAAGCCCATCTTGCATCTTATCTCTCACCTATAATCCAGTTTCCAGTAATAATTAATTTGTTAATCATTCCACAATTACAATATCACAATTACAATATTCATCATTACTAATGCTTTAAAAATTTCCCGTGTGTATATAATGCTCTTGTTCCCTGTACCCAATCAGATCAGCCCTCTTTTCCTTCTAAGATCCATTTTAGATAACTTCTAGATAAACCTTCTACAGTTTCTCTCTCTTCTCTCTCCTCCCTCACTCTCTCCTAAACTCTGTTGACCATTTCAGTCTTACATTGTAAGACTTATAGATATAGATTTATAGATATATAAATATATCTATATCCATATCCATATATCCATATCGATATACTCCTTTAAAGTAAAACTTGGATCTAATTCCTTGCTGTAGGAATTCCTAGCAACACCTTTCATAATATCAGATGAGTTGGCATTCAGCAAATGTGTGTTGAACAAGCACATAAGCAAGTGACAGCAGTGTTTTCAACATAGTTATCATGATAGATTTGAATGCAGAATGATGGTGAACAATGAAAGAAAGGAGGGCGGGGGTGGGGGGGTCATTTTACTGGAAGTTAAAGGGATTAGCTCTTGCAACGCGCAGTGCAGCTGACCGCTCCCAGAAGGGAGACATCCAAATGTAAGATGCAGAACATTAAATATTGAAAGCAAAAGTTAAATATTAAATTTTAATATGAAACATTAATGCCAATAAACAAAGCCAGCCAGAGGGGGACAAAATTAGGACCAGGCTGTGGCCAAAAAAGAGAAAGTCATGGCTCAGGCGGAAAGCTGACCATGGCCTCGACTTTCCCAGAAGGACCCACTGGTAACAGTCACACCCATCAAATTTCCCAGGAGAAACAGTGGAGGGGAAAAAAAAGAAAAAACCTTTTATAACCCACAGTCATAAAACCCAAGTCTTTCCTACAAAACAAAACACAGTGAAGTGTTTGAGGACCGCCAAGGCTTCAGAACTCATGGTACACTAGAACAAAAATAGAGGCACAGAGAGGAAAATATGAGGTTTGTGAACCCTTGGGGCAGGAGTCCTATCTTTGCTTGTACTGTGTGGGACTGGGTTTGCATGCAGCCAACATGAGCTGAAAGAAATAACAAGAGTCATAAAAGGAGCAATAATAATGGACTTGCTCCTCCTGTTGATGCCAATGGGTACAGAATGAGGGAAAAACCTTGGAAGCAGAAACCTGAAACTTGAGCTCAAAATTTTACTAACCAGTGTCCAGAACTTATCCCAGTTGGGGATGTGTGATCATGTAAGTCCACTATGACTTCCCAGGGTCAAGGGCCTACAGCCCTATAGAACTCAAGCTAAGCCTGAACATCTCACAAATTGTAGGTCTTCCACTAAAAAGTAAATGGAGTCTCAGAGTCTATAAGTAAAACTGTTATTAGGCAAGGGATGAGATTAGATATCAGAAGGATCTGGATGACTTACTTCACCTCTGATTAAAGTACTCTCTACTTTTAGTTTGTGAAAAGATCTAATTCTAAACTTGAAAGCCGGGGCAACAGGGCCAGATCAGATTCTTCGGGGGCAACTGCTGTGAGGTATTAGGAATTGAAATCCATGACCATAAAGAGGAAATAACTTCATGGCATAGGCCTTCAGGGTCAGGATGACACAGAAGACTGTTTGTCTTGTTTTAAGCCTCAACATTGAGGTGAGAAGTCAAGAACTCCAAGAGCAAGACCCCATCACAGCAAAGGTCTTGCATAACCGCTCCCTAGGTTACAGGAAATTTCAGAGGTCACTGGATGTAAAGCCTTTTCGTCTGGTTAAGCTCTCACCGTATCTAGGAGACAACAAAAGTGTGCAGTATCTCAGGTTAGGAGGAGGGCTCCCACAAGTCTCCTCTTTCCCAGGAATCCGTACAGTTTCCAGAGGAAATATGGGTGCGATGATAAAGGAATGAGTGTAATTTAGCTGGAAGGATAATCTTCACAAGAAATTAGCAAGCATAAGGGGGGAAATGAGCATGGATTGGTGGCATAATTTTAACCATATGGAAGGATTAATGGATCGGTGCTATCGAGTAACCATATGAAGTGAAAGTCAATCAGGAGACAGCTTGGGGGAAAATTAAGTTTCCTTACAAGAAACAAAGTATGAAAATGGAAGCTGGATCCAAGACACACAGAATCTGTATTATGTGATGTTTTCTTTTCTCAAGATCTCTTCCATTCTTAGGAAATGTCACGACTTTTCCTCTTTTCAAATATCTTTCAGCAATTTTTATCTGGTGCTACCTCTTTCTCTCCACTCTCACTGCCACATAGTCACATGATGCTGAAAAGACTTACCCCTAGAAGTCAGGCAAGGCTGACAGCTGAGCTCCAGAAGAGAATGGGGAGTTTTAAAGCAAGTGATGCTATTCTTGGTGTTTACAATATCTCCTTTGTCTACACGTGGGGTGAATAGAATTGGCTCTACTAGTAAAATATTACCTCATGCAAATAAGTATTGAGCATGTTTTATAGGAAAATAATAAAGTTGTAGTTCGTATGCTATCAACAACACCACATTATTCTTAATGCATCAACAAATGTAGAGAAAAGATTAATGAACCAGATAGGCAGAAATAGAGCCCAACTTTGATACTGACTCACTGGATGAGTCTGAGGTAAGTTATTCAACAGTACCCAGCTTCAAGTTCATGCCTGGAATGCAATGGGACCATAAAAACTTCTCAGTCGACAACCCAACCATGAATGGTTCATGAAGCGGTAATGCAGGTTCACCGTAAAAACTATTAGAACAACCTTGGCTTCTTCTACATCAGTGGCTCCTTTTCAGTCAACTTATGTAAATATATCTATATCCATATTGATATCTATATCAATATAGATATTGAACTTCTGTGTAACAATTTAGTTTAAAGATTGATCCATGCTTAAAAATTGAAAACTCACTGAGATATAGTAGATCATCACCATACTATAAGCTGTCCTTTTCTATTCCCTTTTATATACACAAAGAACCCCCACTTCTGAGTACAAAGGAACTCCAGAGATCATTGTGTGAGCTCCTTCCTTTGACTTGTGAGAAAACTGAGACAAGAAGCAGAAGTGACCTGCCTAAAACCTCATGGTGACAAAGGAGGTGTAGTCTTCCCACACTCTCAGGACCATCCTTTCTGAGGACCATCCTTTCCTAGACCCCTGGTGAGTTAGTATTCTAGGGTGGCCATGGAACCTACCAGAGGCTGGGCGGTTTAAATAGTACCAAAACATTTCCTCACAGACTGGAGCCTATAAGCTCAAGATGAAGATATCAGCAATTGGTTTCTTCGAGGCCAATCCCCTTGTCTTGCAGAGGACATCTTTTCCTTATGTCTTCAGATGCTGTTCCCTCTGTGCTCCTCTGTGTCCCAATCTTTTCCAATAAGGACACCAGCCACACAGGCCTGAGTCTTACCCTATGACCTCATCTAACCTTAGCCATTTCAAATATTCTGACCTCATATTCTGAGGTCCTGAGAGCTAGAACTTCAACATATATATTTTGAGGGAAAAATGATTTAGCCCATAATACCTGGTGATTATAGGACTTACCAAGAGATATTTCTAAAAAATTATTTTCATGTTTTTTGAAACAATAGTAAATGAATTCTTAGAAAGAGGAAAAACATATATAATCAAATCAGTTCTAATATCTCTTCCCAGGGAAAATTACAATACATTTTCTTACTTATCTTTCCTCTTTCCAGAAATGGTGATTGTATATTTAAACCTATCATGCATGTCTCCCTAGTATATACTGAGAAGATTTAAAACAAAACAGAACAACGCAAAACAAAACCCTCTCCTGGGCTCATAATCTAGGGACCTGGAGCCCTGAGGTATGCCCAGCAAGGGTGCAGGATTGGGGTGTTGCTGTGGGCCCTTGCTGTTTAGAGCAGGCCAAGGCCCCACATATCCCAGGGCCCAGGGAGGAGGCATCAGAGTTGCCGGACCTCGGGCCTCGTCACATCTCTTCATCTGAATCGACATTTTAATAAGATGCTCTCTTAGGTAACTGGAACCTAAGCAAAGTCCAAGAAGCTTTTAACTGGACTTTTTGCTGGCTCCACAAATCAGTGAAGAGTCACATGGAGTAGGCCTGATTAGAGCAGAGTGGATGTGTGTCTCCGGCGCCAGAAGGCAGACTTACCAGGTGGCCTATCTTGCCTCCTGGAAAGAAAAGAGAGGGACAACCTCAAGCGCTGCCGTGCTGTCCCCTTCCCCTCCCATGCTGTGCCCACTCTGACACCAGTTACTGCAAAGCCTACTTCAGATGATTCCTGTTGGGCCATCAGACAATCTCTTGGGAAATAAAGTGCCTGTTGAGAGCTAGAGGATGGCTCCTGCAAACCAGAAGGAACACGTTGCAGATTCGGCAAGCTGGCATTCCTCCTGCCTGGTGCAATAAATTGCTGGGGCCATCATCCGTGGCAAATAACCCAGCTAGGCTGCCTGGCAGGCAGGAGGGAGGGAACCAGCCAGGGAGGTGTCAGTCAGTCAATTAGCCATGGAAACAGCATTCCTTCCTCCAGGGTGGATTTTCCTCTTTTCAGCACCACTAACTCAAATGTCAAACAAGTTGTAACTGCCGTGGAGAGCAGGCCCTAGTTACAGTATTTGCTTTCTGTAAGAGAGGGAAAACAACCCGCCCGTTCCGGCTTTATCTTTGGAGTTCGGGGATTTGGGATAGGGCCAAGTGAGCTGCTTGTTAGCAACTTTTCTACTCCCACCCACTCCTACACCCTGTGTTGCTGCTGGGAGCCACTTCTGAGTCCCCTTAGTGCTGGCTGTGAACCCAGAACTGAGGAAGGAGAGGAACCTACTACAGCAAGGGCTACCCCAGTCTTGGGCAGCTGTGGCTCCACGTCAGTTCCAGTCAAATTGGAGCATGTTTCCATCTTCTTAAAACCCATCTAGAAAAGAGTTAATGAGGCCTTGGATTTCATCCAGTCTTAGAATGAACTGTGATACCCTTCGCAATCCTGTCATGCCAGGTGTTCGCCTCAAAGAGGCATTATGGGAGCACCAGCTCTGGCAATTCCTTTTGGCAACAGCAACCAACTCATGGGAACTGACCACCTGGGGGGATGTTCCATGCCAAGAGCCTCTGTGGCTTGCCCAAGACCACTTGGCATGGCGATTGGGATCACAAGCTCCTGAGTCTGAGCTCTTGGTACAGGGTTTTGTGAACTGAATGGATGTAGCATCTGGTGGGTTCTTTGGAGAGGGATAGAAGACAGGGTCTTACAGCTAAACAGTGGTGATGATGTCTTTGAGTAGACTCCATCCAACTGTGAGCCATTAGGGCATACCTAGCACTATCAAGCATCTCCAGATGGGTAGACATAAGCATTAGGGAGCTTTCCTTAGTCATTCTCCTTTGACTCCCTTACTTGGAAAGAAAGTTAGGGAAGTGGTGTTGGGCATTTTCCCTGCATTTCAGGGAACTCTGTAAAACTATACAATATCTGATGCTCAAGGCTAAGATGACATGTTAAACAAGTCAGCCAGGACTAGGAAACACTAAGTGAGCAAAGGGTGATTGTCTTAAATTGATCTGAATGGTGAAGACTGCATTCTAAGAGGAGAAAACAGGGCTGGAGAGAAAGTCGAAATGCAAACAGTTAGAAGTTGGGTAGGACAGGAAAATAATGTGGAGTGAGACAGAGTAGAAACAAGTCTGAGGTTTCTAACTGGTTTTCCTAGCAACCAGTTGGGTAGGATATGAATGCATTATGTAATTTAAAGACACGGAGGGCTAATCTACTGAAACTGTGCACATAAAGTTGTAGTCCATGAAGATCCCTCTCCACAGTCATTACATATTAATATTATAATTGCATCCTTGGTTAGGTGGACAATGGTTTGCCAAACTTGAGTCTAAACTACTCCCTTTACTAAGTAGAGATCAGTAAGGTATTCACAAACTATGACTCCATTGAGAGTGTGCCTAATGGTTTCTACTTCTTAACAATCTATGGAATTAACAGCTAAAATGAATACAACGCTTACTGTGTTTAAGGCACTGTTGTAAGTATCACAGAGATGTTTACTCAGTTAATAATCACAGTGACACTATGATGTTGGTACTAACATCATTCCCGTTTTACAGAGGAAGAAACAGCAGCGCAGAGAGAGATTAAGAAACTTTCCCAAGATCATCTAGGTTAGTGAGTGGAAGAGAATGGATAAAAAGCATTATTTCCCAAATTATGTTATTAACCTCTACACTGAATTGCATCTCACATTTATCGTCTACTATTATAGCTAAACCTATGTTATTTTCCTCTGGATCAGCCTGAGGTATTGGCAAAAATGCTTACATAGGAGATGTTTTACAAAAAAAACCTTCATATACTTAGAGGAAGTATTTAAGATAAGCCTACGCCATCTCTGCCTCTGTGGAGTGCATGGATAAGCTGTAGGAAGTATTTTATCCAAGAAGCTTCAGAGCAGAGTTCTCTAGTAGAGCGGTAACCATATGAGAATACATGACAAATGCTTCAAAGAAGCACAATATAACCTTAATATAGTGGAGACCCATATGGTCCAGTCTATGGCTAAAATCATATCCGAAGAAGTACAGTCCAAAGCCAAAACTAATTATAAATGAGTTTTTATTTTTAGTCGTTTCCTTAAAAAAATTAAATGGGATCCATTTTACAACTCACACAGATTTTTTAAAAATCATTTTATCTCCTCTAAATTTTTTATTGCCCATGGTTATTTCAGCGCCTTGTCTTTTTCCCACTTCCTACTTTTTTCATTCTCTCCTCTAAAATTCTCCCTGACACCTATGCCATTCTCCTCCCAGATGTATCAAGTCCAGGACTATGAGTGTACTGGCAAGCACTGGACCTTCTGCTTTTTTCTCACGTGCCAAGGAAGGCACAGAAATTTCTAAGTAGTTTAGTCCTTTTTTTGGTTTGACTATTTCTGAGGGATTTTCCTGGAGAATTTTAAAAATGAAATGCTTACTTGCTGTAATAACAAATAGACTTTTGAGGGCCTCGAACATGCCAACCTCTGTACTAAGTACTTTACATTTCTTATTTTATCTTCACAACAGACCCTCTTGAATTGCATGATTGCTTTATCAATTTTATTGATGAGACACTAGGTTCAGAGAGGTTAAATAACCTGCCTAGGATCATACAGCTATTAAGAAGCAGAGTGAAGTTCTTGTGTCTCTTAACAGTGGTCTACAGAACAAGTGATCAGAATTAATTTAGGTGCTTTATAAAAATACAGATTGTATGTTATAGGCCTAGGTCCTAGCCTAGGTCATTTATTACTAGGAGTAGTGTTGAGGAATCTTAAAAAATGTTAAAATGTAAGATCCTGCTACCATACTTTCTTCCCTTCTTGACTGCAGCTTGTCTCTCTCCACCCTCCCTTCTCCATTAGGTTTCTCTTAAATACAAGACCTGCCAGGCTTCTAATGAACTCTCCTTCAGATGCAGCCACAGTCCTTTTGTTTTTCTATCTTTTCCCCATAGAACATGGACTAGCTGTGTCCACTTGCCTCTTGCTGGGCATGGATTAGTATTTTCCTTCTGCAAAACACTTTTTCTCCAAACTCAACCCTTGGAAATGTGACTAGGGTGTCCATTCTGTTCAAAGTCAGAAAACAAACAAGGCTCCCTGCTGGAAGGATCCAGGGGTGGGAAGGATTTCAGCTGTCTATAGCTCCTGAAGGGAAGCATCCAGGCTCTAATCCAGCTCTCTGGAGCAGATGACATCTCACAGAAAGGCCATTTGGCAATGTGGGTCTGACTGGAAGAAAAGAAGTTTTTAGTTCTTTCTTGCTCACTGATTCCCTGTAGGTCATAGGCTTCTTGGAGCTGTATGATAAATGGTTAAACAAGGATCCTGCTCCCCTCCATCAACTTGTGGTTGTAGAAAAGTCAGATATCAAGACCTCTGGGAGGCACAGGTGTGACTGGGACACTGGTGCACATTTTGTCTCAGACAAAATGTTATCTTAGTTACATTCACTTCTCTGACATCAAATGGCATCATAATTAGCACTTCTTAAGCAAGGCTGTCTTCAAAGGTAGTTAGTAATGAAGAACTAGCATAGCTATTAGTTAAGCAAAATTTACACAGTGCCTCCTACTTGCCAGGTACTGTGTTAGGTGCTGGTGATAATAGAATTGATACTTGTAGAATATTTACTATGTGCCTACCACCAGAGCTTTATGTTCACTGTCTCATGTAGTCTTAAGCTAGTCCAACAAAATAGGTCTAATTATTTCTCCTCAATAATTGGTGAAGAAGCAAATGCTCAGAGACACCAGTCTAGTATCTGAACCCGGGCCTCCTGACCTCAGAACTCTTGCTCTGTAGCATCATAATGCATAGTCCATCCAAGTCATCTACTGCCTTCATAGTCTTCCCTTCCAAGATCCAGCTCAGTTACTGGTTTCCATGTCTCACTTACCATGCAGACTTCACTTTGGCTGCCCCACTGCTGCCATCTCCATTCTGTGTCTTAGCTGTATTCCTTTCCCAGGAGACCACAGTTCAGACTCTCAATGTCTATCTTGAGATGAAGACCATAGCCTGCCTATCAGTTTTTGGGGACCCATCGTGTGCCATCTGATGTACATCTCCTGGTTGATCTTTCACCAGTTCCACAACAAACAGCTCAGGATGAACCCCACAGTCATCTGTGTGGCTCCCATAGCTCAGGTTACACCAAGTGCAAACTTGACATTCCAAACCCAACACACCTGGGACCTTGAGTCTTCAACTTGGCTGGGCACACACCTATAGCATTCTCCTGAAAAGAGCGGTTCTGTAGGGCTCGCCATGCCCTGTGCAATCATAGTTATGCTGTTATTGTTCTTCTTTCACAGATCTGGAAATAGAGGTTAGATTACCCCTTGATCAGACACTGGTAAGTAGTTATAATTTGAATAGAGGTCATGCAGCTCAACTCTCATACCCTGAACTGGCATTTTCCTAACCTCAGTTATTTGTTTGCCTTTAAAAATAATTTTTAACCATATCATCATCCTTTGACCTTATAATGTAATATTTTTCTTT
Organism: Uropsilus gracilis; assembly: GCA_004024945.1. Taxonomy (NCBI): domain Eukaryota; kingdom Metazoa; phylum Chordata; class Mammalia; order Eulipotyphla; family Talpidae; genus Uropsilus; species Uropsilus gracilis. Next base: position 133,218 of record PVHY01001189.1, read on the forward strand.
CAAACAACCTCGTTCTCACCCAGTCCACTTTAATATCTCTTGCCTTATTACCATAAAATTTAAAAATAGTCATAGGCTTAATGTGCTGCTTACTCTTTCTAATATATGTTCAAATAACTATTTCATACATTTTATTGACATACCATTGCTGCCTTAAACTTTTCTCACTGTTGTTTCTAAGGATGGTTCTAATGACAGGGTTGATGATCTGCAGCCCTGGGGGACTGTGAGGAGCCCAGACCAGAGGATAGGAAAGCTGGATGTGCCACTACAAAGTATCTGAGTTGGGGAGAGAGCACTCCCAGCTGTCTCTGAGAACTGAGTTCACTGAACAAAGTTACCCTTAGGGCTTCTGCAACTCTGTCAAGCAAGGATTTATTCTTTTCAGAATAACAGTGAACATGTAAGCAACTAGAAAAGTTGCCCCCCAACTTCCAGGGCTGCTACAGAGATTTGATGTGTTATAGATACCAAACACTGGGCACCATGCCTGGCACAGTGGAGGACCAGTGTAAGCATCTCTTCTTGCTGAGACTATTGTGTCTGAGAGGGGACCCAGGCTGGTGAGGTCAGGGGGTGGTAGAAAAGAGATAACAATTCCTTCTCCCTTTCCTAGTCCCCCTTTTACCCACCTCCCCCTCTCCCCTGCCAGGAACAGGGAGGAAAAAGAAACCAGAGAGGAGAGACTAGTGCAGCTGGAGCTGGGGAGGGCTGTAAAATAATCGGAGGGCAGCCTGCAGGTATCGCTTTGCAATGATTGCTCTGGAAGGTTGTGTCAAAGTGAGAGACTGAGTCGCAGTCATGAAACATTAGCACGCTGACACACGTGGCCCCTACAGAGTGAGGTTCTCTGGTTACAAGAGGGTATGACCTCTGCCCTGGCCCCTCCAAGCTGAGGAACTGAGTACCTTCTCCCCCTACCCCCAACAGCCATCATCCTACATAAGCAAGAGGGTCATTTGCCCTGGAGGAACTTTAAACCCCTTGCTTACCTATAACCTGGGGACCCTGAGGGAATTCTAGGTGGGCCTCCCAGCTGGGAAAATGTCTATGCTCCTGTCAATGCTTCATGGGTGGTCTGTTGATGATGAGGCAGCTGAAAGCCCCATCTCATTCTTAATCCCAATCCCATCTTCCTAGAGTTTGCAGTCAAAGGAGATCCACCTTGTGTGACTTTGTGAAGTCATTAAGTCTCTCCGACTCTCTATTTCCTTTTCTAAAAAGAGGGAAAGAATATCGAGTTATTAAAGTGCGTACAGAGGTTAAATAAAATATTGTTCATGAGGGTCCCTTGGCAAAATCTTTAGGTAACACCTGAGAAGAGCAAAAACCTGTCAGAATAAGTGGAGCAACAGGCAGCATCTGGCTAGCCTCTTTGCAATGATGGCTGGACCAGCATTTCAGGATCAGTGTTGATAGGATCTTACAACTTTTGGAAGAATGCAGAATAAGTGTCTATAAAACCCTTCTTAATAAGAGCTGTGCTTTCTGATGACCTCTTGGATGTACATATAAAGTCAAAAGACTGATCCACACGGGAGGGATTTGTGTGTGATCCCTTAAAAGCTGTGGAGATTTTCAGACCTCAGAGAACAGAACCGGTAGATTATCCCAGTCTCATAATTTTAGTGCCATTAGTGCATTGGTGTCTGCATGACCCCTAACTAGCCCCTGGCTTTCACAAAATCTCCTCATGAAGCCCCCCTGATAACCCTCAGTGATCCTCATCATATCTACACTCCTGTGCAGTCTGCTCCCACAGCAAGTCAGAGATATCTGTATGCCCAGTAAATTGTTACAGAGGTGCGAGGCATGACTGCCAAGGCCAGGTTACCAAAGTTATCATGGCTTCCTTCTTGGTTTCTTGTATTACTTGTCCACCATCTTGTTTGAAGACATTCAAGCAACCGTGTGGAGAAGAGCTCAGGCTTTCTGCTAACAGCCAGCATGAGGTGCCAGCTATGTGACTGAATCTTGGAAGTGATCCTTCAGCTCCAGTCAAGTCTTCGAATAACTGCAGCCCACATCTTGGCTGCAACTGCATAACAGCCTTTGAGCCAGAACTGCACCCCCCCCCCCAAGCCACTCCGGAGTTTTTAATCCACAGAAACTATTCGTGATATGTATTCATTGTAGGTTTAAACCACTGGGCTTTGGTATAATTTGTTATATAGCAATAGATAAGCAATATAGAGCATCTTTAGAAAGCATCTTTAGAAATATAGAGCCTAGATTCCCATAATAGAGGGAAGCACTTGTCATGGAGAGGGACTGTGTTTAGAAAACCAGAGAAGCAGTTGAAAAAAGATGTTAGAAACATTCAGTCCTGTGTTCCCAAACTCCGATTCACAGATCGGTATCAGAATCTCCTTGGGAACTCGTGAAAATACATATTTCTGGGTCTCATCCAGGGGAATTTGGATTCGAGCGATCTGGAGTCTACAAATCTGTGTTTAAAAAATTCCCCAGTAGTTTTTGATGAACAGACAATTTAGCATCGAGACATACAGCCTAATTTTGCAGATCAGACCATGCTCAGATGGGAAGTGAACCATCAAGGCCGCAGGCAAAGCAGGGACAGAGGAAGGAGCAGAACTCAAGGATCCTGGGATTAAGTTTAAAGCTTCCGCCCCAAGCTCACAGGTTTATCAGGAGAGTTGGGATGTCAAAACAGTAGGGCCGCCCGGAGACATTCGTCTCAGGTGTGGAGACATAGCACTGCCCGTTTCCTCTAAGGAGGACTTGGGTGGGCCGCTGGAGGCAGGCAGACAGGCTCCACTGCCACTGTGGCTGAACTAATCACACCCAGCTCTGCGCAAATGCCAGGTAATAGCATTGTAATGAGCCTGCTGTGCTTTTAAAGTTGCACTGAAAATGGCATTTGAGTGAAGATGGCTGCTGGGTTTAGGATGGACTTCCATCTGCCAGTCCAAGCCAAATGCCACAATAACAAGTGGGTTTGCTGGGACCATGTTTACCTGCATGTGTGTAGGCTTCTTAAAATAACAGGGACGGGAGTGCAAGGCTCTGTCTGTGGACCCAAGGGCACGGTCAGGTGCCTATGAAATATGTGCACACACACGTCTATTTGTGTGTGCTTACTGTTCCCGGAGCATCCTGTATTCCTGCAAGCACGCACGACTGCAGACACAGGAAATGTCTTTGATGTCATGCATGCTTCTTGTCCATTCTTGGCGCTCTGCGTGGTGACTTACAAAGTCAACATCCCATATTTGATCAGAGCGAGACCAGACACAGAGCCATCAGTTTGGTGGTTTTGTAAACATTATCAGTGTCCCAGTCACAAAGTGCATTGAAAGTTTTATGAGGATCAAAGGCCTCACCTCTGCCATGGTATTTGCATGAGGAAGGGATACAGCCAAGTAGGTGTGAGGGCATTGTAGAAACAATATTAGGGAAGGGTCTAGGGGACAGTGGGTCCCCTACCCACACTACTGCCCCCCTTGTTGTTCTATCTTCCCAGTTTTGGACTTAGGTTCTCTCTCTGTGGGCCTCTTTCCAGCTGAAGTAGGTGGGGATACTAAGGAGCTCAATGCAGCATTTGGCAGCTTGGCTACTCATCAGTCTGACTTTAATGTCTTCACTCTAACAACTAACTGCCCCTCACTGGTTCTTCCTGAGGCTTTTGCGATATATATATATATATATATATATATATATATATATATATATATGTCCTATATATGTATGTCATATATATATATCAAGTGATAAAGCCTATCACTTGATATATATATACATATATGTGTATATGTATATACACAAATGTGTATATATATGCTTCTATGAGAGTTATTTATCATGTTGTATAGCAGAAATTTGTTAGTGTGCCTGATGCTTCTATCTTGTAGTCCTGGAATGCTCTGAGGGTAGTAACTCTCTCCTTAGTCTTTAACTCTACCTGAAACCCAGGAGGTGGACAGAGCAGAAAACAAACAGGTTCTGATTTTGGGCCTTGTTTCTACAACCAGATTTCCTTAAACCCTAGAACTTGAATATCCAGTTCCTTGTCTGTAGTTTCTTGTCTACTCCATCCCCTTCTAGAGAAGCAGATCAGTGAATTATCTTGGACACCAGGTTTTCCTCTGTCCTCCTTTACTCCCATCAGTCCCTTTTTCTGCTGATCACCTGGCCCTGCCTCACAGCCTAATCTAAATAGCAAATACAGAGTGTCAGTCATCTGAATACCATTTGTGGTCTGCATAGTATGAGGGACATGGGATGTTTGACTTGCTGCCCAGGTTGAGGCTACTACCCTCCAGATGCCCACTCATTGTCTCAGTAACCAATTCCTACTTCCAAACCTTCAAGTGCCTGTGTAATGCAAGAGCCTGTTCTGAGAAAGGATGATAATGACAATGGTTTTCATTTATAGTCTGAAACTACTGTGTTTCTAATGCCAAGTGTTTCACTCATTTTAAGACTCAAAAGGAAGCTTCTTTCATTCCCCACTTTACTGAGGCAGAAACTGAGACTCAGATGGGGTTAACTAACTTGCTCAAGGTCATGTACCTTCTGAAGAGTAAATGAAGGTACACAGTGGGGTTGGGTCATGGGCTCAGAATACTTGGGTTAGAGTTTGATGACTAATTTTCCAATTTACCCTGACCCATGAAATCCTGGAGTTATATTTGTTAAAGACAGACAATAGTTACCTCTCTGGGTTATTACAACCATACCGTGAGCTCTGTCTGCAAAGTGTCTACCTTGCAAGTTGACACATAGTAGGGACTCCATAAGTGTTCATTCCCATCTCTCCCCATCTTTATCTCTTTCAATTCTACCTGGAGGTCAGAAACCTGACAAAGGAGACATGCTGATGTAAATCCTGATGAAAATTGTCAGAGGTCTACTTCCCTCTGTCACCTCTTTATTTCATTGTCTTTAATGGGGCATAATGGAAAGTATTCACTAGTCTTAAGAAAAAAAATCTTTCTCATGACAGTAAATTTATGTCCCCCCTCCCCTTAGAGTTAGATCATTGTGAACGTGACAAGAAAGAGCCTTATAGAGAAGCAATTATCCCTAGCAAATGAATTCCACACACACTCAAAGGCAAAGACTACAATGAGAACAGAGACGTACATTATTAGGAAATTAAAGTGGAAATCAAATAAGGATTAGGAACCTGAGTCTCAAATATTTAATTGTCATAATTGCCTAATTAAAGTTTTTTTTTAAGCACTCCTCCCCTTCGCCTGTGAGTGCTAGAAGGGATCTATTGCCAGGAAGACAATCACAGCACTTATAATACTTATCATAACATGAAGGCTGACCCCTGGCAAACCTTTTTGCTAAAAGAAAAGTTACACTGCCTTTTCATTCATACTGTCATTTACCAACTACAAAGTGAGTGTGTACTAGTACACACAGTTTCATAGGCAGTCTGGGGGCCCACACCCAGGTGGTAATTGGGTGTAAGGGGTATTTGAAAGAGCTGAGTTGAATTGACTTGCATTACCCAAAAGACTGCTCATAGTTTACCAAACCAAGAGGGAGCCAAGATCTCTGGTCTGTACATGAAGCTGGGTCATGGCCAGAGGAGACTCAGATTGGAGGAATAAGAGGTTGAAACTGAGCTGAATCTTGAGCAGAGCAAACTAAGACCAAACCAGGTCATTGGTGAGAGAGTTGGATTTGAGATTGTACATGCAGATGACCCCCAAGGTACCTGCTCATTCTTCATCTGTCTTCCCATGCAATACTAAGAATGTTTTGAGGGCAAGCATTACATCTACATGAATTGCTAAATCTTTAATACACATCACACATCACAGGATCTTTTAAAATGGGCTGCTTAAAAATAAGTCAGAAGAGAAAATACAGAAACCAAATGGTTTCACTAATATATGGACAACCAAAGAAAGTACACAACTGGGGGAGGGGACCAGCTGGAGTGGCCAGGGCGGGGAGGTGGTGGGTGACCCCCAGGGATCACAATGATGTGAAATATATATGTAAATTATTTATATACAAAATTATTTATATATTTATTGTACAAAAAAAAATGGGATGCTTAGCAGAACTAAATGACCTTGACATGTAGACCTTGATGTATTTTAGGAGGACAGAGACCTGGGGGGAGCTGAGCTGAAATGAATATCTACTATACTTGACACATAGTAGATGCTCATTAAAAATGTGTTGCATGAATGAATCCATGAATGAATGAATGTTAAGCACTGTTCTACACACTGGAATAAAAAGATGATTTATTCATAGCTCTTGCCCTTGAATAGCTCCAAGATGAATGAGGGACACAGATTTGTGACCAGTTAATGAGAACCCAACCTAATCTAAGATGAGTCATACCATTTATCAAGCACAGGAGCTGGCATCTCATTTTCATTAATCTAGGGACTGCTGCCAGGATCATTTCTATGGGTCTAAAGACTATCTCTTCAACTTGAGTATACACTTTTTGAGAGCAGAGACCTGCTGCATAGTAGCCTATCACTTTGTATTTGCTGGATAAGGCATGAATGAAAAGACAAGGTAATGCTCCTTCAATGGAGAAGTTTGCCTGGGGTTGCTTTCATATTAGGACAAGTGCTGTGAAGATCTTTTTAAGTAAATCTTTTGCATTGATGTGCCAGAATGTATCATTTGTCCTTGTTTAACAAATATTTTTTTTCTCTGTTATTCTAAACATCTATAAAATTTGGTGGGATTGCTTTTAAATTCTCCGCAAAGATGATACCTATGAAAACATATTTCTAAGGGGAGAAATAAGGAAACATATGACTTGATTTTTGTTCTCAAAGGCTTGTACTCTGGTTGAGGGGGATGTAATCAAGATCCATCAAAAAGACCCAAGTGGGGAAAAAAAGTCTCATATTTGATTGATGGTATTGTGCCCCCAGTCCTCCTCCCCAGGAGTTTTTGCTTGCTTCAGTATTCCCATTCTTAAGTACCATTGCCCTGTTCAATGAATGCACTAGGCTTGGAACATTGATTTATTGGAATGGAGCTATATTTCTATCACTCTGGTTAAAAATAAAAAGTGTTGGGGCCCAGGACTGCCCCAAAGAGCCCCAGGGCAGTACTGTTTATATAAGAAGTCAGAGGTGGGTCAGGGAATGACTCACTTGGGAGATGGTATTTGAACTTCTCCTTGAAGGATGAATAGAATTCTATATGAGGAAGTATTACCACAGAGGGAAAAGCAAGGGACTGTGTGATGATTTGACACATGAACCTATTCTGAGTTCATCCTCACAAAAGTTTAATGAGTTAAACACTGCTCTTATCCCCTTTTTTGCATTTGAGGAAACCAACCTACAGCAGGGTCAAGTTCTTTGCCCACAGACATCCTACCCCAGAGTGGTCAGGCCAGGCTTGGAAGCCAGCTGCATGGCTTTGAAGCCCAGTCTCCTTCCCCACAGAGTTCTATGCAGGGGAGCTGGGGATATAGAATTGAAAAGTAAACTGGATTCACTGAAATCAATGAGCTAGAGCATTTATAAAAATAGAACTGGAACCCTTTTCTAATTTTTAGCCCTTCCATTTGCTTTCATTTGACTGAGTTGTGTAGTTATTTTTGCCTTCACTTTGAAAGTGAAATCTCTGCAGGTTGGGGAACAGTTGTATGACTGACAACGCCAGCAGCATTAAAACTCCAGGACAGCTATTTCCAATGTCTAGTTTCTAAAAGAAAACAATCTTCTTTGAAGAGAAATTAAGAGAAAATGGAAGCAATAGGAGAGCTAGGGGAAAGGGATCACACAGAAACACATTTGATTTTCAACAGTCATATCAACCATATACAAGAATCTCCATGTACCAGTGTTCTTGTAAAAACTAGGAGTGGGTGGTCTCTCTTGTGTACTTAAGAGAAGGTCAAGACATAGATATAAAGATTTGCTTCAACTGCCTGAACAAGAAGGACTCAGGATTGAAATAGAAGCCAAACTCAAAAGAAGGAGGTATGATATTTTCAGAGTAGGTATAGAGATGCTTAATAATTTACTTCATTGCAGGATCCGATGTAACACTTGAAAGCTTCAATAAATAAGCATAATGGGTTCCCTTTAAAAATGTATTGGTTGGCAATTTATTTACTCATGTATATGCATCTTATGGTATGTGACATGTTGCCCTTCCTCTCTTCGAGGAAAAGTACTCTATAGGAGGCTTTAATTAGTGCTGACAGCTAAGTCCAGAAACGCTTTCCTTTCCATACTTGACTTTCCTCTTTCTGTAGTCTTCTAGATCTGTTTTTTCTCTCTCCTTAATTTCCTTCTTTATTAAGCTCTCTTTCTGTTTCTTTTTTTTTTAATCTTTTTTTCTATATGGTTTTTTTTTTCAGTTGATCTCTCTCCTCTCTTTTTCCTACTTCTTTCTCTCCTTTCCATTCTTTGTCACTTTTTTGGTTTCTTTCATATGCTTTCTCATTCATTTTTCTGATTCTTTATCCTCTTTCTTCTTCCATTCATCTTTCCTTCATTCCTTTGCTTCATCCTTTCTTCTTTCCTCTCTTATACCCCCTTTATTCTTCTCTCTCCCTCCCTGCCTTCTTTTCCCTTTTCTCTTTCCTTTCTTCCTTCCCCATTAATTTACTCATACTGTAGCAAATTTAAACTAGCATGGTCTCAAAATTTCCCAACTGTGTGGTTAAAAATATACAGGTGTATGATCTAGTGTCATTGGAATTGTGAATGACATATGTGGAGGTACATATGATATGGGTCAGGTCTGGGCATGCAAATGATATGCAAGCAAAAATCTGTATAAGCTTCCTAGACAGCAATTTGAAAACATATAGCCTAGGTTTTCAAGAAAAACAATTACATTGACCTCGTAACTATACTTTGCTGAAGTACTTTTAAATGGGGTGGGAGGGATTAAATCCCTGAATATGGGGGAAAAATGAATATAAGAAATACTTACCATGGCATTATTATTACCAAAAAAAAAAAAAAAAAAAACCCGAAACCCCAAAAACTTGATGGTGTGTTTATTCAACTTTTGGTGAGGATTGAAAGAAAATTCTAGAAATACTTTCTGGAAGAGCTGACAAGTGCTTGTAGTCACAAACTGTAAAAATTGTGCAATTTGGCCTTTAATAGGAAAATTTTGCTGACTTCTGATTTAAGTTATCACTGAGCTTGTAAGCATAATGAAAGAACTAGAATCCTGGTCTTCCAGCCACTTGATTGTATGGAGGCGGGGAAATGAGGAAGCAGACCTCTGAGGACATTAGTAAGGGTGACACAGTCATGCCCTGGATCTGTAGTTGGCCCTCTCTCTTCTCAGACCAGATGATAGTAACAAGTAGAGAATAAATGGTCTGACTAGCACACTGCTTTCATCTCGAAACCATTCCATGAAAGCCTGGACATACATAAAAGTGGCAATGAATGACTCTGGGCTCCTCTGTAAACTGCCAACATTAAAATCACTTTGAAAGACTTGGGTGTGTCCATAGGATAAGAAAACTAAGCAGACAAGTGAGAATTGAGTGTTTTGAAAGAGCATTCCAGTCATTTCAGAAGTTTCCCATCTACACAGAGATGCAGTAAATGGAAAGTCACACCCTTTAGAAGTAGAAGGATGTCTTTCTGCCAGAGTGAACCTTGGGGGCATTTTAGACTGGGAGAAAGGTGGAATAATGTTTAGTACCTCATGAAAATGAAGCAGTGTTCAGGGGCCTAGAGAGCACAACCTTGGGACCGTAAAGCTAAGCTGTAACAGCAACTGAAAAACTGAAGCCAAGTCAGTTTTTTGCTAGATGAGCATTTGCCTCCTGGAATTGGATGTTCTTATAAGCATAAGGATTTTAATCTTATAAGGATTTTAAGGAATCCTAAAGATGGGAGGGGATAGATGGGGATGAGAGAGAGCATTTTGAATCCTATCTATTATGTGTATGTATTCCATATACAATGTTACTTGCATTATTTCACATTTATTGACGCTAGCCCCAATTTACAGATGAGTAAACTGAGGCCCAGAAAAAACAACTTGCTCAAGGTTACATGCTGAATGATAAGAATAAGAAAGGCTTCCTGAATGTTCAATATAGTAGTTGAGAGGCTAGAAGCCAGGATCAAGGTCTCAGGTGTTTATATTTCAACTCTGCCACTTTAGTAAATCACTTAACAGGTTTGCATTTTCCCACCTGTAAAGGAGGGGAAAAGACCACACCCACCTTGAGCAGACTTGAGGAGTGAGTTCTTTAATACTGGCACATGTGTGTGTGAGTTAAAAATTTGTGTTAGGCCATGTCCTAAGTACTTCATGTACATTATTCATGTCACCTACATGAATATGAACAAACCTACAAGACAGATACTCCCTACTTTGTATAAGAGAAGTGAGTGTCTTTCTCACCCAGACAAGCGTTTCCTCAAACAATGGAGTCAAGGCTCAAATGCAAATGGCATGAATCTAGAGCTGACACTTTTAACCCTATCACTTTGACGCCTCTAGCTGGTGAAAACTAGAGGTCTATGGATACCGTGTCCAGGATCTAGATGCTTTATGACCTGGTGCTGCCACTCTGGGTTGTTTCCTCCCAATGCTCTGAAGCCCTAAGGGTCTGGTTCACCCTCCAGGTCAACTTATGTCTCCTGTCTGGGTTGGTCTGGATCTAAGTCCACTGACTATCAACATTCAGAGGCCATGTGCCATTATTTTTTATAGAAGTAAGAGCCCTTACGACAGTTTCCAGTTGGGCATTTTTCATGCCTTCAACATACTCTGGGAAGAGGATAGTCCAGGAAGGAAATATGGGCAGGAGACTGTGTAGTGAAGTAGAGAAGACAAGGTGACTAGAACCCAAGGATGAGATTCAAAGGCTGTGTATTAGTTTGCTGCAGTAACAAAGTGCCTGGGCTGACTGGTTTAACAACAATTTTTGACATTCTGGATTAGGATTTCAAGTTCAAACTGTCAGCAGGATTGGATTCTCCTGAAGCATCTCCTCTTACCTTGTCCCCAACCGTCTCTACATAATTTTCCCTCTGTGTGTGTCTGGTCTGAACTCTTTTTATAAGGACACCTATCTCATTTGAATGAAGACCCATGTAACTACATTTTACCTTAATTGCCAATTTTAAAAAGGTCCTGTCTACAATACAGTCAAATTCTGGGGTTAAGACTTCAACATTTTGACATAGGGATGACACATTTTGATTCTTAACAACCAGCTTCCTGTCCTTTTTATCTGCATGACTTTGGGGAAAACAAATAATCCTCAATCTGAAAAATGAAACAAGAAAAAGATCTGCCCGCACAGGATTGTAATGTAAGGCAAAGGAGACTGAAAGTACTTACCAACACTTTGATCTGTGAATTTACCTTTCCCAAAGAATAAAACACACAAGGATTATGGTAACATATTTAGAATCTCTGCCTAAATCTGCATATTACACTTTAAATAAGACAATGGCAAACTGGATTAACCAATTTGAAAGGGACCAGAGTAATGAAGGACTTAAAGGACAGAGAGAGAATGGTTGCATAAACCAAGATAATTAACTCAAAGAATATAAGATGGGAGGTGGGTTACACTGAACCTTCTTAAAATACTCACTACAATGATGGGAAAAGTGAATTGAATTAGTCAGATTGTTTCACAGGGGAAATCCGATGACAAAAGGTTATAGGAAGGAAGATTTCAGTCCAATCTTAAGAGACTTTCTAATAAAGCCTCCAAAGTTGAGGTACTAAATTTCTGGTCATAGAGAACGTAAGATTCGGGTGTTTTGTTTGTTTATTTATTTGTTTGTTTGTTTGGGGGTTTATGTCTTTGCCAAACGGCCCTAAGCAAATTCACAGAGAGAGAAGTAGAAAGGATGGATTCCCCCTTAGGTGGGTGGTTGGAATAGCTAGTGTCTGATTCTCTGCAGTTTAAAAGTTCTATCTCCCATAAACATTATTGCCTATAAGAAAGAGGAACTTAAGCAAGTAAGTTTTAGTTAATGGAATGATCTTATAAGGACACAGATTCTGGTAAAATTTTAATGTAAAAAGTGTTAATTTCTCATAAAGACGAGGATTGGAAATGAGCATTTTGGGGGCAAAAGCAATTTCTCTCTTCCTCACTGTGCATGGCTCCCAAATGGCCCCCTTAGCCTCAGAATCATCTTATCATTCGGTCCAGCACACTCAGCTAGTGAACTAAAAGTCCTGACTTTCAGCTAGTCAACAAAAGCTCCAAAGAAACTGAACTTAATGGCTACCCATCCTGATTCAGTCAGTAGTGGTGAAGACAAACTGGGGAGCATGGGTCAAGGAGCTACTATGACCCACACTTACAAGAGCAGGTGCAAGATTTGAAGGGATAGAATATGCGGTGAATATCTGTCCTGAGTTGTTTCATGCTGGGATTTCTCAAACACCTAGAGAGAGATTTTATCTTTTTACCTCATCTTCTCTCAGAGATTCTGATTTGTTTGGTATTGGGTGGAGTTTAACAATCTATACTTTTGAATCAATCTCGCAAGTGATTCTAAATGCCCCCTGCACTACATTGTCATGTTGCCCACTTCCCCTTTTCTCTAATCAAAATGTACCCTTTATTTCATTGGGATATTTTCATACCTCTCATACAACATCTATCAGATTATCCTTACTCTAATTTTGTCTTCTGTCCTCAACTTAGTTATGTGGTCCTGAAGAGCACAGATTATTTCTTTGTTGTCTTGCCAAATCCTAAAGCATTTACCACAGGGCCTGGCACAGCACTGATTTCCCATAAAATCAATATGATTCTGGAAACATACAGAAAGCCACATTCACAGGACATTTTCTGCTTCCCCAACCCAGACAGGGAAACCCACTCTGAAAATGCCTAATTGTTCTGTGATTTGACATAGCTGGGTAATCAGACTGGGATGAGGGTGATTAATTACAAGCAGCACGCTGTGCTGCCCCAGAGGCTGGTAGCCTGTGTTACACAGTCAATTAGCTACCAGACACAATCATCTAGGTGGTTATTTATTAGTGGGTATGTCTGAGCAATGAATCCTGTGAGGCAGAGAACAAGCAGGGGGATCTATCAGTGGCTTCCAGGCAGAAAACCAGAGAACCATGAGTGGTGTGTGGGGGAGGTCCCCAGGCCCCTGAACAGGGACCAGTCTTTCCAAGTCAGGCACCTGGAGAGGTTTCAGGTCCTCCCACCTGCAACAATCAGTACACAAGATGAGGAGCTAAACAAATTCAGTTCAACCAGGGGGTGCAAGGCACTAGGGAGAATCTGGGATAGAGAATGCAGAAAATGATAAGATACATGCATGAGAAGTCTCCAGCTGATGGGGAAGATGAGGCATGCACTAGAGAAAAGAGAGGTCATCAGAGAAGATTAAAGTAGATTTACCTGGCCTCAGTAGAATGGGGTACAGATGAAAAATCAAAAGGCAGCTCCTGAGTGGTCATTGGAAGGCAAAGGATCATCACTTTTGACAAGGGCGGTCTGGAAAAAGGGAAAATGTAAGCCAGACCTGGAGGGAAAGGGAAGAGAATTGCAAGGAAGGTGGAAAATAAAGAAAGCTGAAGCTTGTAGACACCGCCTTTAAGACACTGCACTTGACATTGTGAAAGACAATACTATGTAGTGGAAACAGCATGGATATTGGACCAGATTCAACTTGATTTTGAAAATCCTGGTTTTTCCTCTTACTTTGGGCTAATTTCTTTACTCAACTGGGACGGTTTCCTAATATGTAAAAAGGGGAAAGATATTTATCTTAATGTGTGTTTGCAAAGATGTATTGAGATAATCATATACATGGAACACCTGACAGGTGCTCAAAAAGTGATTTCTTGTGTTATTATTGCTCCTTAAAACAGATCCAGAAAGCTGGCTTACCCATTCTACAGATGAGAAACTGTCATTGATCCCACATTATAAACTGGTAAGTGGCAGAATCAAACTACAAACCCATGTTTGTGTGATTCCAACATTCATGTTTTCCTTATTTTACCCTTGCCTTTATTTTCAAAATTATGTTTATTGTGGTGCTATTAGCTTACAATGTTGTTTGTAACTTAAGGGTATACAACTGTACTTATTCTGATGTACACTACCACACCACACCCACCACCAAGATGGCAATAATCCTCCACTGTGATCCATTGGGCCCTCTTCCAAATTTGCTCCCCCCACCCCCATCCCAATCCTCCCCTTCTTGTAATCTCTATTCTGCAGCCAGATTTCAAGGATTTGTTTTGTTTTGTCTGTTCCTTTGCAAATATTGCTGGAATTTGTATGGAGCCACAAATGACCCCGAGTGATGTCATTTCCCAATATACCTTACAGAGAATCAGGCAACACAGGGTATATTTAAGGAAAAATGAACACAAAATTTTATGAGGAAGTGGAAGTTCATGGGAAAAGGTGCACTAACAATTTAATCCAGAATGACACTCATCACTGGCAGCAAGTCATTTGAGCTCCTGCCTCATTTCTGACCCCACTCTAGCACCTCCACGCTCTCCCTTCTTCAGACCTCTGCCACTCCAAATGGACTTGCTTCCCCAGGCTTTTATTGTTTTATTATCTCTTCAGATATTTTGTCCCTAAGAATCCAGAGCAGCTTGGCAATGTCTTGGCCAACTTTCATTCTTGTTACTAACTTGAGTAGAGCCTCCTAGTAGAACTTCCTAGGCGTCAGATATTAGAGACATAGCTATGAAAAATCATGTGTCATTATGCTGCGTTCTCCCTTTGTGTCATGATGTAACAAAAAACAACTTTAACTTACTTGTAACTTTACTTTTTAATAGCACTCTCCATTAATGCCTTATTTGTGTATGAGTATCCTCACATACCCAAAGGCTGGATGAACATTGTCTTTCTCAAGTGATTTCTACATTTAAAATAAAATCAAATCATACATTCTAATCGGAAGTGAGAAAATTGAGGAGAAAAGATATTTCTTCTCATTTTACACAAAAGCTAAGCTAAAACTACAATTGGTTGTCTTTCCGTAGAATTTTATCTAAGGATTAGTTCATGTATAAAGGGTGTTTTGACTAATTTGAAAGGAAACATGTACCCCTATGTTTATTGCAGCACTGGTTACCAGGATATAGAAACAATTCAAATGTCCCCAAACAGATGGATGGATCAAATAATTGTATATTTACATGATGGAATTCAACAGTCGAAAAAGACAAACTCATGTCAATTGTGGCAACATGGATGGACCTCGGAGGAATTATGCTGACTGAAATAGCCAGAAAGAATAAAGATAAGTACTGAATGGTTTCAGTTTTGTATGGGATATATAGAGAAAACAAACAAAAGGACAAGAAAAAGTTAAAACTGGCAAACTGATCACAGAACTCCTGCATATAGATAAGGAGAGGAAAAGAGCACAAGATATTATGATGATTCACAAGTGATATGGTGGTGGAAGAACTTGGGGGTATACAACAATGTAGGAAATATATATGTATATTCAATTAAAAAGTAAAAATTATAAGAAACAAAACCAAAAAAGATGTTTTTAGTGGGGTTTTCCATATGCAAAAAGATAATAGGGAATAGTTTTCCAAAAATGGAAAAATTCCAATTTCTGTACAATGAGAAAGTGACCTATAGTAAAATATTATTCAGTGAGTTAAAATATATGAATTATAATGATATGCAGCTGCCTGGCCAACTTTCAATTTTTTACATGTTGCATTTATTTTATTTTGCTTGTTTAGAAGATAACTCAAACTCAGAGAAGTTGCAAGTACAAGTATAGTTGAAATATTTTTTATTTCTGACCTTCTCGAAAATGGTCATCAATCTGATAATCTACCTTTGAATACTTTAGCATATATTTTCTATATACAAGGATATCTTTCATATAAAAACAATATGATCACCAAAATCAGGAAATCATATCACTACTTGATCACCAAGTAATCTTCAAATCTCCTGTACATTATGTTAATTGTTCCAAAATATCTTTTTAGAACAAAAGAGTTTTATTCAAAATTATACATTGCATTTAATGTCATTTTTCAGTCTTCATCTGGAACAGTTCCTCAAATTTTCCTTGGTTTTCATGACCTTTATACTTTATAACTTTATACTTTTTACCTTTATACTTTTGAAGATTACAGGAGATTTATTTCACAGTGTCCCTCGATGTGTCTGATTTTTTTTAATGATTAGATTCAGGTTATATATAGTTAGCAAGAATATCCCAGAAGCAAATGCCATGTCCTTTTTATTGTATCTCTGTCAAGAACAAGATTTTGATTTGTCTCACTGCTGATGAAGTTCACTTTGATCGATTGATTAAGATGGTGTTTGCCAGACTTTTCTGCTATAAAATTTTACCCTTTTTTCCTTTAGCAATATAGTAAGTATAGATAGTAAGTTTAGCAATTATAAACAGTATAATATATACTTTTATAAACTTTACGTTTTTTAAATGCTTATATATGATAGAAATAGAATAAATAAAATCACATAAAGGAAAATAAAAGAACAATGAACACAAAATTCAGGTTGGCAACAATGCTAAACAGAAAGAGGTGGGAAGGTAGGGAAATAGGAGTGATGGGAAAATGGGAGGTGAAGGATTGCTTGGTATGTGTGAGATACTGCCAAATTCCTGGTGCTTACAAGTTGGGTGGTAGGTTCAGAGAGGATTACAATGTGTGTGGAGGGTGGGGGGGAGGGTGGGGAAGGTAGCAAGTAAAAGAAGACCATATTTAGACCAATATTAAGAATGAGGGCTATGATTAATCCCATTCTATGTATTTAAAGTCCAGTTTCTTAAATTTAAAGATTGTTTAATAGCTGGTTGATACTGGGAATTAGAAGAGAAAAATTTCTAAGATCACTCCAAAAACCATTGACCCAGCATAACCACAGTGATTATGCTTATATAAAAGGAGCCAAAAAACTCCAGATCTGTCCTCTCCCTTTACTATCTTTTGAACTCAGAGATTAAACAATATAGACTGAGGAAAGCCAGTAAAGGTTAGAGTATTTTAATAATAAAATCTAGGAAAATTCATCTCCTTCCTAGAACAATTTTGCATCCTCAGAATATTTGCATTTTCCTGCTTCATTTTCTTTTTGCAAAACACATAGAAACTCCTTAGCACTCTGCTTCACCTAGACCCTGGAATATGGGTTTAGCTCCACTGCTACAAACAAGCCATTATTAGGATGAGTCCCGGATTCTTGTCCCAACTGCATCTCTAAATGCTGATGACCTGAAACAAATTTTGCAGCTAGGATTACCTACTCAGAGTTTTTCATTATCCTAGAGATTCACATTTAGTAGGTCTGGGTAGAACTCTGGCAGCTATATTTTGAAAATGTTACTCAGATAAAAATAAATGTTGTTGATCTCATGCACACATCAGTGTTCTTTAATGCTTTATTAATTTTATTTTTCTAGGTAATCCATTTTCAGTAGATGTCCATTTGTTACTGCGTGAGGGGAACAACCCTTTCAACTTTAATTATTGAGGGTTCTTCTACCTGCATGCAAGCAGTTGCCAAAGTCACAAAGCAATTTAAACAACAGGGTTTTATTAACAAGGGAAATTAACCAGGAAAACAAAAAATCCTTAATGCCACAAGTGGCCAGTTATCTTACCCCAGTCACCATTTTCAGTCTAAAAGTCCCAAATGCATGTCCAAGATGGTGCCTCTTGTAGGCACTGCAAAGTCTAGTCTTTCTCCCACATCTTCGCTTTGCTTCTCTCTCCAGCATTCCTAGTGGGTCTGCTTCTCCAAGTTTCTTCAAACATTTCCAACAGATGCTGATGCAAACTCAGCTTTCCAAATATTCCACCTTGCTACAGCTTGGCTCCAGGCATTTTTTTTTTACCTGGCTAGCCTTTGGCGTTGTCTGGCCAAATCCACCAGGTCTACCCTCAGCAGCCTCCTGGTCACCCTGGTCTGTCATTCTGGCATCCAACTCCATACTGGCTACTTCTCTGCTGGCCACTCTCCCACCATGGCTCCTTGCCACCACCACCTCACTTTTCAGGAGGTTTCCTCTGGTCAGACCATGTGAGCCTGTTCTCTCAGTCCGCCATTCTCATCTCTTCCTTCCTTCCTTCCTTCCTTCCTTCCTTCCTTCCTTCCTTCCTTCCTTCCTTCCTTCCTTCCTTCCTTCCTTCCTTCCTTCCTTCCTTCCTTCCTTCCTTCCTATCTCTTCTTGCTCATCCCTTTTTATCTGCCCTCTCTTCCTGCTTCCCATTTTTTCTCATGCAGGTTTTTCAGACTCTGCCCACCAGGGTATTTTGGTGCCAATACAATTTTTAACTGCGTAACTACCCTGTATCACATTGAGTTGGGTTTTTCTCTAGGAATTGACCCATAGGTGTGAAGCAATCAAATGTTTACACTGTGAGCCTACCCAGACTAGTCAGTTTCCTTGGGGATTGTCACCTAACGCTAATAGGTCAATTGTAGTCTCTTTTCTCGGAAATTGGAATTGGGACAAAGAGATTCTGTTCTCATTCTTGGCCACTCCTTTGCATTCAAAGGATGTTTCTGTATTATAAGATTTGGTAACAGAGCAAAATTTTGGTATGAAGCTGATACAGATAAGAAGACAGTTGAGAGGTCCTCAACTGTTATGGAATTTTTGGTTCTAGTCTCTTGGGTACCTGGTTTTCTTCTTAACCTTGGCTAATTGTATATGTCATATTTACTGGTTTAAGGGATGCTCAGATAGGCAATCAAACATCATTTCACTCTGTGTGTATGTGGGGGGGTATCTCTGGAAGAAAATTAGCACTTGAATTGGTGGGCTGAAATCAAGTTGATGACTTTTCCTGGTGTGGGTAGGCATCATACAAACCATTGAAGTACCGAGAAAAACCAAAAGGCAAAAGAAGAGTCAGTGCACCTCTTTTGCTCAAGTTAAAACATCAGATTTCTCCTGCTTTTTCACATTGATGGTCCTAATGTCTGAATTTGGGGCTTTATACCACCAGCACCCTAGGGTTCTGAACATGGACCAAAATGAACACCGACTTTCCTTCTCCAGTTTCCACACAGCAGAAAGTGGGAGTTTTGGCCTCTATAACTGCATGAACCATTCCCTATAATAAATCTCTACATGTGTAGTTTTTTCCAATTGGCTTAGTTTCTCTGGGTAAAAATATCACTTGGATGAATGAGATGATGATAGAGTATATTTTATTTGTTACCTCTTTTGAGATAACTTGTATGGTAATAGGCTCTCTTCTATCCACTGTCCAGTTAATCTTTTTTTTATCCTGTACTATGAGAACTTCATTATAGGTTGATGTACTATAGCTAAAGATAGAAAGCGGTTAAATTTGGGGTTGGGGAATTGAGAGAGATGTAAAAGTAAGCTTGTGGGAGGAGATAGATGCTTATTAATTTTACACATTACAAAGATATATTTCAATTGTGTGTTAAAATTTTCAGAGTAACTTCTGGAAAGATTAATATAAACCTGTGTACATTACAGTCAAGTAGAATAAAACAAAAGGAAAGACGGAATTTCAAATCCTTTGCTAGCACAAAACACCCCACTAGAAAAACAAGAGAAACAGTAAGTTTCCCTCAATCCAAAGAATATGGATTTTAAATCATTCATGAAAATAACACTGTTGTACCAGATTGACAAACAAAACCAGTAATATCTAGTTATTTGAAGGGTTTGGAGAAATGAACTTCTGGTGTGGATATATATTGCTATAATTTCTGCAGGAGGGATCTTGGCAACATATACCAATGTGGTGGATGATTCCTGAATTTTGACCCAGAAATTCCATTTCTGAGAATGTGTCCTAAGAAAATAGTTAGGAATATAAATATTCATTCTAGTGTGTTCTTGAATCATGAGTTGTTAAGTAAATGCCTCAAATAATGCTATTCTTATAATAAATCTTGCTATTTCCACTCTTTAGAGTACTATGCTGCCATTATCAGTTATAGTGAAGGTTTATTAACATGAAATAGAAAGGTTGCCTCTATAGTTTAGGTTAAAGCCGCAGCAGCAACAGGGATTGAGTTTTTATAAAATCTACACATATCAATTGGTTGGTGTATTAAGTACTAAGATTAGTTGTTCATTTTCCTCTTTTACTCATCTTCCATGCTTGTACCTTTTATAAAATATCCTTTTCTTCATGACTAGAGTTTATCTTACCCTGAACTTTCAGGTTTGTGTTGTGTAACAATCCAGAATGCTGAATAAGGAAAATAGTTTCATTATCCACATTCATTCACAAGAGAATAGAACTAGGAAGAGGCATAACTAGATTATCCTTAAGACCTCTGTGTTTAAGATCAGTACTCTTTCTCCTGCACCATGAGAGAATGACACAGCTAAACAGCCTAAATGCTCAGCAATGGGTTAAACAATCTGAATATTAATAAGATGTAACATGACATATTAAGTGTGTGTGTATCTGTACACCCAATAGGAAAATATTAAGTTGGAACAGAAGAAAGCCAAACAGCATACACACAGGAATTGCAGCTATGGAAAAACTATAAGAAAGAATGCATGGACACATATACATATTTATGGATGTGTTTATGCAGGCACAGAGGTATTGTCACTATAGAAGATATAAATAGGATCAAAACTTGCTAAGTACATTGGTATGTCAGCTGATGAGAAATAAAATTAAGTAGAAAGAGGGGCAAAGGATCGATAGGGAGAAATGGAAATAGTGGCTAAATTACTCTGATTTGCCTTGACAGAGGAGTTTCCTGGATTAAAGATTTTCAGCTAAAAAACCAGGAAAGACCTGAACAAAACTTCAGAAAGCCAACAAACACAAGAATGCGGAGGACAGAAAGCTAGAAAGGACTAGAGGCCCTTTTAACTTCTTCAAAGGGACAAGAGTTTGCTGTTATATATTAACCATTAATGGGAGAAAGCACATGACATGGCTACAATTCACCACAGCTTATAATGGGACCAGAGGAGAGATTTGGTTAAACTTTCTAGGAGAGCTTTTATTTCACCTCTGGGCTCCAGTTTCAATTTAGAACTCAGCCCTTAAGAGCTGTTGACTTAGATGCTGGATGCCCCTGGTTTACAACTTGGTACACTGTAACCTATGACCTAAACAAGTCTCATCATGATCTTTGCTTTAGTTTCTCATCTTTAAAGTGGGAAAAATCAGGATCCTACCTTAGAAAGTTGTAACAAGCATTGAATGAGATAATGCATCTAAATATGATGTCTGAGACATATCATACTCCTAAAATGTTAGCTGTCACTAACACAGTCATCCTACTCCCAGGGTTATAATGGTAACCCTAGTAGACTTTGGAATATTTGCATTTACTCTCTCGGCAACAAAGTCATTGTGTGTTGAAAATTGTCATCTAGTTTCTGATTCCAATCCTAATCAATTCTGATCCTGTTCACATTTGGTGATTACCCACTCTACTCCACACCCTATAAGAATATTTTTCTGCCATCTAGTTTTTATAAGATTCCTCTTGAATAAGTATTTTAGTGTACTTTGGGTGGGTTCCCAGAAGTGGAATTGCTGGATCATATGCATTATTTACAATAACCAGGCCATAGAAACAACTCAAATGCCTGAAAACGGATGAGTGGATCAAAAAAGTTGTGGTATATTTACACAGTGGCATATTATTTGGCAATCAAAAAGACAGATTCATATCATTTGTGGCAACATGAATGGTGTTAGAAGGATCATGCTAGCCAAAATAAGCCAAAAAGAAAAAGATAAATACAAGATGGTTTCACTGATATGTGGGATTTAGAAAAAACAAACAAGAGGGCAAGGAAATGTTAAAATTAATTGACTACAGAATTAAAGTCTATAGCAAAGAAGAGGGAGATGACAAAATCATCTGGTCTTTGAGAACCTCAAGCCACAGCTGTTTTTTCCCCCAATGTTTAAAATTACTTTTTTTGTTTTTGCTCCCACACTTAGTATTATTTGGCTGAAAATAGGATTATGGATTGAAAATAACTTTATCAAAAATTTGTCAATTGAGACATAATTAATATACACACATGTTTATGTTTAAACATTATTTACCAAAATCAAGACACTTAAGAAACACCTAAGGCTACTAAGGAAGAACTTAAAAATTATAAAAGAAAAATATATATTATAAAAGAAAAAAGATAGATATTAACCTTTTATACTGTACACATGTTACCAAATAATTATGATGTTAATTAAAAACTAATGGAATGGTAGATCTCAATTATACAACTGACAATTTAGGAAATGCCCAGTTGTCTGTGCTATTACTAGTGGAAAACCAATAAGCAAAAACTAAATAGCCATGTGGATTTTGTTGTAGAAGGTGGTTTGCCAGTATCGTTACATGGGAGCATTTCCAGAGAATTTCCCATGAGTGCTAGAGACAAATACTGAAAACTGGAAAATACTAAAGTCAGAAAATGGGAAGAGAATAAGATTGTTTTGGTCATGTGTGGCATTGAAATAAATTCTACTAACAATTATTATGAAGGAATGTTTCCTTGCCAAGTCTTAGTCCTAGTATGGCCATCACAGCAGTAACTGAAGGCACCCCACAGTCTACTTGGATTTCCTAAGGGTTTTCAATCAATCATTTAACCATTCACCAAACTTGTACTAAGGCACTGAGAGGCACAAGAGAGATAGGGATCAATATGATATTGTCCTTTCCCTAGAGGAGATCACAGTTTAATATAAACTGATTGATGATGATGATGATGATGATGATGATGATGATGATGATGATGATGATAATTAAAACTATATGCTGAAGATTTGGAAACATAAGCAGATGTGACTGATAGAGCTAAAGGGTGAGTTGGAGTTTAAAGGAAAGTTTTTGGGAGGGGAAAAATGTTAAATCAAACCTCAATTCAGTCTGTTTATTGAAACTGGGGGAGTGATAATGGGATAGTGCTGTAAGAGGGGGTGTCTTTAATAAAGATACGGAACAGCAAGTTCCCACAGACTATGCACAAGATATACATGGGGGGGGAGAGTAGAGAGAAGGGGGTTGAGCATAGAGGCTTATGTAACACAAGCAAAGGACTGTGCACCTTATTCTGTAAACCGCTGACAGGTTTCCAACAGAAAATATTCATTTTAAGAACTTGTTCTGGGAACACCATGAAAAATGGTTTTATGGGTATAAATCTGGAGTTAATATCCCATACGAGGAAAGACTTAAGCTTAATGATGACTTATACTGAGGCAATGTCAGTAGACATAAAAAGCAGTAGAATTTTAAAAATATAATAATTTCATCACAATAGTATCAATGATGTTATTATCATGACAATAAATAATTTGATAGCATTTACACTATGCACACTGTTCTAATGAGGAGTATCATCATTATCTCCATTGTAAAGATATGAAAATTCAAACCAGCAAAGTTAAGAAACTTGCCCAGAGCTATTTGTGGTAGATAAGTCTTCTGCCAGGTGGGTCAAGGGTCAAGGGTTAAGAGGCTAGGGGTATGATCATGCCTTAAAGTCAACACCTTATTATCTCGTCATGAATTCACTATGTTGAATTCCCACAGACATCTAGAATAGGCTTACCTCCCCAACAGAGCTCAGAAAATTAGGGTCAGCCACGATTATTCAGATAGAGATGGTCTACCAGTGGGGTATGGAAGATTGACAATTGAGCTAGATGCTTAGGTTCAAAATGATCTACAGGTAGGTAGTAACTAAATTCTTAAGAGAGAAAACATTTTTTTTAAGGGAAAGGAGATGAGTCAATGCCATGTTAGAAGAGGTTGGAGGATACCATGGAATGTCAGCCTTTAAAGATCTGGTTAAAGATCCTAAAGGAGATGGAAGTATTGTAAGAGGGAAAAAGTCTGCTTTTAAGGTGTAAATTCAGTTGAGGTAAAAAATGAGAGAACTTGAAGGGAAGAGAACATTTGGATCAGAGTTGGCAATGATACAATGTAAGAGTAAAACTGCAGGTTCAGCAAGAAGAAAGGTGGGGAGAGACATTGATAAAGAATCAAACAGTGAAGAGAAGACTAGGAGCAGGAGTTTAGAGTAATTGGGTGGTGACATTTGGGGAGGGGGGAAGTGAGAGCAGACCATTCTTTAAAGATGGCTGATGAAGTTTCATTGGTCAGATGTGGGTTCACTCAGGAATAGATGGCAACCAGGAAATATATGGAAATCTTTACAGAAACTAACCCCTATGCAAACATGAAAGTTGCTGCAGGATGGAGTTGAAGGGTCAGAGCAGAAAAAAAGAAACTGTCCAAATAACTGACATTGGTGGACATGTTGCAACTTTCAGGACAATCCTAAACACAGGTCTGGTGGCTTCAGTGGGGTCACAGAGTGGGAAACATGGGGGAGGGGTTCTGTGGCAATGCTATCCCCAAATAGTACTTGGTTCTGTGTAGTTTCTGCCTCTGTGGGTTTTGTATAGGCCTAAAGAAGTCATTGACCAACAGTGCTAGCAATCATGAACTGATGTCCACTAACTACCTCTACACATCTTCCTTTGTGACCTTGTCTAACTGTGGTGACCTTCTGGAGTAACACTTTCTTCTGCACCTCTGCCTTCCAGATTTCATGCCAATTCAAAACTTGCAAACAATAATCAAAATGATATGGGAAAAAGCATCATAGGAAACATAGTTTCTAACCTTACCCAAGTTGACAAAAGCCAGTTTGGCATAGTAGGGGAAGAAAAATAAAGGCTAATATGGCAACACTGATCTAATGTTGGACTTTCAGAAATGTGGTCAAAGGTTAAAATTGTAGCTTTGGGTGAGTAACTCAAAAGAGGCATAAAAATTTCCAAAGCAAGCCAGCTGGAATCATTAGACAATGACAGGAGAATGGACTCTGCACTTGTAGAAGAAGAAGAAAAGATCATATGTGGTCACTGATGTAGTCATAAGAAGACATGGGAGAAATTAGGTTTCTGTAATGTATGTAGGGTTCACTGTAGAGGGGAAAGGAACAAATGAAGCCCAACATGGCAAACAGAGTGACGGGTAAGTAAAGCTAGGCCTTGGATTTTTCTGGAGGGCAGGATAGGGAATGGTGTGGCTCATAGACAGAGCATGGAACTCAAATGCATATGACTGCAGTCTGTGTAATCGAATAAAGACTGAGAGTTTGGTTGCTAAGAGCAACATGGGCAAGGAAAAGCACAGTTTCCACTGATTTGGAAAAAGCTTTTGCAATGCAAGGTGTGATTCAGTGCATAGGAAGGAGTCACTTCTGTGTTCAGCGCAGTGCTCTATTGGTATCTGATAAAAAGTAGTGATAAGGAACTGAAAAGTAGAAGAGTAGCATGGAGAGCCTCTGTGGATAGTTTATTTGAATTTGTAATTTTAATCAAATCACTGTCTAGAGCATGCTCTTGGACTCAGTATGACTGACATTTTAGATTGGATGGTTCTTAGTTAAGAGGTCTTGTCCTACATATTGCAGGATGTTTATCAAACTCTCTGATCACTACTCACCAAATGTCAGGAGCAGTCCACCAGTTTTAATCTTTACAAATATCTTCATACATTGCTAAATACCCTCTAGAAGGCAAAATCACCCTTCACTGAGAACTTCTGATTTAGGGGAAACTAGGCAAAATTTTTCCATTTTGTTAAACTAAAAGCTCATTGCACAAGGATTGACTTCAATAAAGAGTATTAGAATTTTCCTGAAAATTAACAATCTATCCACTCAATGAATTGGTCAAATTAATCAGGATCTATATATGGAAATATTACATAATGTTAAAAAGTCCAAAAGTACATTAATATGAAAATATATTCTAGACTGTTTTCTTGAAAGCATATATGTGTATATATACTTACTTGTATATATACATCTCCATATACATGTATGTATGTATTAGATATATTCTATGCAAAAATATAAGGATATATGCCAAAATATTAGTGAAAATCTTGGGAAGGAAAGAATTACAAGCTTTTTTCTTCTCTTATTTCCATTTTTTTCTGTAAGAGTATTCTTAGTTGAAAAGAGATAAATATGAGATGAGAGAGGTATGTCATTTCTAGGTCAAAAGGGTAGGAATTCATTTGTCTATGTTGTCTTGTTGTTTTAATTCCTAAAGTTATATGTCAAAGAAGAGCCATAATTTGACCTTTGATGCAATTTCTTTTTAGGATCTAAAGTTTTTAGGAACCTTTATGGTAAAATTGAACAAAGCTTATCTGAAGACTGGAGGATGAAGGGTGAGTGGGTTGTTCCCATAAAACTCGCCCACCATCAATGAAAAGTTCAGATAAGAGATTCACTCAGGAAAGAGTGTGGTAATAAGAACATCCAATACAGTTGCCTAGAAAGTCTTTCCTTTATTGATGACCAATAAAGGGAAAAGCAGCCCCAGGTTTCTTTTTGGGAACATTCACTCTTTGACCTAAGAGGATGGGGGACCTCTTCTGAGCAATAGCCAATCCTTGGGCTGCATGTACATCTTTAATTACCAACTGTTCCAGCAAACTGCTCTTTCCTGTCTCCACAGGCCATAACCCTGAGGAGGCAAAGCCCTCAGTCTTTAGTGAGTCAGCCCTGATAGGGTCAGAAAAGAACAGAATCAGGAGAGGGTAGCTGTTCTTGGGGATCCCAGGGCCTCAAACCAGTCAAATTGTGGGCAAACTAGGAGGTGTATGCCTCTTTTTCGTCTTCTTGTTTGAGGGGCTCCAAGTAAGGGATAGAGGGGGTGGGGTAGTGGAAATGAAGAACCTCTCAAAAGCAACAGAAGTGATTTCTTCTTATGTATTTATAAAGGCAAGTTTTTTAAAAGTGAGATTTGTTTGATGGTGAGTCATCCTCAACATTTGATGGATATGATTCAGATGACCTTCCCTGACAGCATATTCTGAAAATACAGGCTAAAGTTTCCTGATTGTTCAGAAACCCTCAAAGAGTTCTAAAAGGCAGCATCATCAGCTTGGTTTTTAATCATTTATATTTTTGGTGGTGGTGTTGATAGGTTGAAGGCAAATAATAACAACCAGGAAGATGCTCGGAAGAATAAATGCTTACCTAGGGATGACAATTATCAAGTCACCATTCAATGTAGAACACAGAAATAAATGCAATTTAAGAGTCCTGAATACCAAACCCCTCCTTTTATAAGAAGCAAGGTGACCCTACCTTGAACAAACCATTTACCATCTTCATATGTAATGTGAGGGTAGAGTTAGACTACTAGGTGTTAAGCTTCCCACCAACATTCCTTCATAGTCTAAAACTCATCAAGGTTGAGTGGCCATCTTCTGTGCAAATAGTATATTTGTTTATACCTATAATAACAACACATCACAGAATATTGTTGTTGCTTCTCTAGTCTATAAATTTTCCTTAGACTACAGACAGAATCTATGCCTTAATCACCACTATATTCCCTGGGCTGAGAACATTGTCTGTATATAACACATATTCAGTAGATATTTGTTGAATAAAAATTGATCTTAGAGGTTCTCGAGACTATAGTCTCATTCTTCCACCTTATATTATTTCCCCTGCCTTCTTACTTGGTATATAATAGAGATTTTTACTCAAGTTTTGGGGGACTTTTGGCCCCTCTTGGGAGTGCACTGCAGTAGACACCTTTTGGTAGTCACTCTGTTTTTAATGACTGTAGTTGTGGCCATGGACATGAGCTTTTCAGATGCTGACCCTTTAGAGTATGATCCACTATGGGTCTAAACTAACAAACTTCGAAATGCACTGCCATGTTTGCTCCCAGGTCACACCTTTCAAGGACCACTGCTAGTCAGTGACTGAAAACATCAGGGGTGCTAAGGAAGGCCTAATCCTAACAGACATGACTCTCTCCCGATGAGCAACCTTGACTTGAGGATACTCGATGACTTTACTGCAACTCTCCTTAGAACTTAGGCTCTGCCTAAGATTCTCCCTTCCTCCTGCCTTCCTCCCTTCCTTTCTCTTCTTCAATTGGAATCATACTTACATCTGACAGCTTTTTTCAGACTTCTTAACTATTCTATTTCATAAGCATTTATCTTAATACACTTTATCCAATTTAATCTTGTTTTGGCATCTACTTCTTGGAGCACCTGGACTAACATAATCACTTTCTCTGAGCTTACTCTATACCACTATTTGAGGCACCAAATGTCTTATTTGTCATGTGGCACTAGGTAACGAGATATCCTGCAAACTTCTCTCCAAGTCCAAACCAGATCCAGGAAAGGGAAGGATCTCCTTATTGGGGTAAAGTATCACCTATTAGTTATAACCATGGTAAAGAATTTACTGTTTGTCAGGACAGCTCTTTGTGGATCATCTGTGCTTTGATTACCTGAGATAACAACTGGGAATTCCATTGAGATCTTTTCATGGAACAAACTATGGGAAAAGCCAAGAATGTTTGGCACTCTATCACGATTTGACTCCATATTTACCTGTCTCATCTGCCAAACCCTCTACTATGATCTGCCACTCACTATGCTATTCTCATGTCATGATCTCACTCTGCAATCCCATTGTTATTTCAGTTCACCACCTTCAATCTTACTCATCCTTGATGTACGTTGGATGGACATTAGCATCTCAGCTAGATTTCCCTAAATGCCCTGTGTCTGTCTATCTAAATAGGCAGCGTGTTTTATTGGAGTTATCTATCAGTGTGTTCAATTTCTTGAGGAAGATGTAAGTCTCTGGGTAATGGGACAATCTCTATGTTTATTTATTCATTTATCTACTTAATTCATTTTGAATCTTATTTTATTTTGAGTCCTTAGCATTAAGCCAGATGCTAATCAAGAAATGTTTGATGAGGTAAAATCAAGGAGATTCAATGAAAATAAATCGAGATTCTTCAAAGAATCCCTTCCCTTTTAACTAATCCCTCTCACTATCAATTACTCCATCTACTAATAACAATTACAACTAAAGCTAGCTTCTCAAGTGTCTCTAGATGCTGGAAGTCTTCTAGATGCTGTGCATGCAGAGGACATACAATTTTTGTAGCCCCATGAAGTGAATAAGTATTATTTTCATCCCCATTTTACAGATGAGGAAACTGAGTCAAGGAGAGACGAACTCTTCTCCCCCACTCTGGGAACCTATTGTTAGTAACAGGCAGAAATATAAATCAAACCTATACACTTGGATTTGAAAGCTTGGCCTCTTCCCTACCTCGGTCACCATCTCCCTGGAACTAACTGCTGTAATGGGAAATCTCTGGGAGTGTTTGGAACTAACTGCACCTGGCTCTGCTCTGGGGCAAATTGCTACAACTGCTGCATTCCTATAGGGAAATGAAGTTAATGAAAGAGGAAGAATGGTAGATAAATAATTTACCACCTGAGCACTGAAAAGAGATTTCTTGGATTAACCACCAGGAAACACAAAAGACACAATTTAGACAACAAGGTAATAAATGACACAATTATTATACAACTGGCTGCAGGCTCATTTTGGCTCTGGCATCTATATTCCCCCTGATGTGGCTCCTGCTTCTGGCCCTCCAGCCTAATCCCTTCCCAAACAGAGGCAGGTTTCCTCCTGCCCATCTCAATCAAAACAATTTTACTTGTAAAAGTTGACTTCTATGTTTTTTTAAAGAAATAAGTCTCATAAGTTTCTAAAGTGTGCTGCATTGTGTGATCTGGAAACGACTAAGGGAAGGAGAGGGAGATAAAAGAAGTAAGAGCAGAAAAGTTTGATGAGGGAGGTGGAAGACAGGGAGAAAGGAAGAGAGAAAGAAATATGATAAAAGAGAAAGAATACATACACTGAAGCATGATGACTGGGTGAAGCTCAGGAACCTCTAAGAAATGCAGCGTAGGGTGTCTAGATAAACAACCCATGGCTCACTGACGCAGTTTCCTGGTATGCAGCCCAGTTTCATTCAGTCTTCTTCATTCTACCTCTGCCACCACACACCATGTACTACCACCAATAATAGCATACCTGCAATATCAAAACCTGTAAAGTATATATCAACCCCAAGCTTCCTACTAGGGGTACTCAGCCTTTGTATATAAATCCACTGAGTCAATAACAGTAGTAATAAACCGCTTCTTGTCAGTCCTGTTGTCCTTGTTCTAAATGCCAGCTTCCAACATAAGGACACTTCATACTTTTTTTTTTTTTTTTGCGTCACCTGTTAGAATGGCTAAAGAAATGTCAACTTGGGTACAGGAAACTGAACTTATTTTAAAAATTTATTTATGTATAAATTTCACATTATTGTAATTCCAGGGATTCACCCCCCCCTACCCTCCCCACCATTTCCCCCTGGTCCCCCCTGCCTGAAGTTGTGTGCTTCAGTTTGGTGCTTAGCTTGTTTTAACTTTTCCTCATGGCTTTTGTTTATTTTTCCCCTATATCCCATATATTAGTGAAACCATTTGGTTTCTGTCTTTTTCTTTATGACTTGTTGCTTCTAATATCATTTCTTCTAAGTACATCCATGTTATCATAAAATCATCAAATTTGTCATTTTTAATTGATGAGTAATATTTCATAGTGTATATATACCACATTTTTTTCATCCAGTCATCTGTTTTGGGGCATTTAGGTTGCTTCCAAATCCTTACAATTATAAATAGTGCTTCAGTAAACATCCGAGCACAGGTGTCCCTTTGTATCCAAATTGAGGTCTCTTTTGGGTAGATTTCCAAGAGAACAATTGCTGGGTCAAGTAGTAGTTCTATTTTCACTAATTTGAGGGTCCTCCACACAGCTTTCCATAGTGGTTGGACTAGTTTACATTCCTACCAGCAGTGTAAGAGTTTTCCTTTCTCTCCACATCCTCACCAGCACTTGTTGTTGACCGTTCTTTGGATGTAGGCCATTTTTACTGGTGTAAGGTGATATGTCATTATGGTTTTGATTTGCATTTCCCTTATCATGTGCCTGTTGGCCATTTGTACTTCCTCTTTGGACTTCATACTTCTTTATACTCTTTATATAACATCATGGTGAGCAGGTCCTGTGTGAGTAGCTAAGGGTAAAGAAATAAGAAGAGTCTGTGTTCTTGAAGCCATTATATTACAGGGAGACAATAGACATGTGAAGTTACCATGGGTAACCTGATGGGTTCTCAAGCAGATCTAGGTTCAAACATTCACTCCAAGGACTGATGAAGGTACATGATTTCAGGTTTTTGAGTTCTCTGAACCTCAGATTCTTTTTCTTTGAATGATAATAATAGTAATGCTGATGGCTTCAAGGTTTTTATGAAATTTAAATGAAAAATTCATATATGATGCTTAACACAGAGGGTAGCACATAAGACACATTCGGTAAATGTAATTTTAAAAGAAAAGTCATATCTTAGGAAAAAGTGATAGAAAACATGATAGGCTTTAAGAAATGACAATAAGAATAAAGATCTATGAAGAACCAGAGAGAGTATTAATTCTGTTGGTGGAAATGGGCTGAAAGGCTGCAGAAAGTGGGGATTAGTGGAATTTTTTTTTTAATGATTAAGTGGTTACCAGGTGAGAAAGCAGGGTATTTGGCAGAGGTGGTGGTATATTTGAAAAAGGGAAATTCAGAGAGGCAGGGAATGAAGAATGTCAGAGGCAATATGAAAAGATAGATCAGGCCAGGTCATAAAGAAGACCTCTTGATAAAATAAGGAGTTCAGTCTTCATCCTAGAGGCTAGCATTTCTCAAGCTCTATTCTGTAAAATACTCACCTTGGATGATGGGAAAAGCTACTGTGTGAACAGGATTGCCCTCCAGGAAACTTGGGAAGTGCTGAATTGAATTAAGGTGAGCTCTTTACTTCCAGACTCTGGGAGCTTTTAACAAAGTTAGGAACCTTACACCCAAAAGGATAAGCATATATAACATTTCCTGAAAAATTTGTCCTATAATCTCTAATATTAGTCTGAGAATTAGTTCAGTGAGGTATGCATGTTCAGATGTGCACTAAAGCAGGTTCATTAAATGATATGAAGGATGGAAGTTTGAAGGATAGACAGAGTGAACCTGGAAGATCAGTAGGGCCAGACATGGGACAGACTGACAGGTGGTAAGGGTTCAGGGCAATACTGAGAGAAAGGGGGTGGGGGAGAAGATTGTAGTAGCAAAAAGCATGAACTCCACCATCAAACCTTCTTAGTTTACAATCTCAGCTTTGACCCTTACTAGCAAATGACCTGGGACAAATGACTGCCTCTCTGAACCTCAGTTTCCACCTCTGTAACAAGTACATAAATATAAAGGTTGGATTATGTAGGATTTAGAAAGCACCTAGAATAATGCTTGACACACAGTAACACTGCAGGAGTACTTTATCAGTTAAATGAAGAAGACAGGATAGATCTAGGGGCTTTGTTGGGACAAGTGAGAAAGGAAAATGTGTGCTATACAAAACACATCTCTGATCTCTTGTCCCACACAGGCTTCTCCTCTCATTCTTACATTCCCCTTTTGCTCTTCCTTGCTGTTTTTGCAGACCATGGTAATCATATTGTTGGACAAAGAAGCAAGCTGGGGCTTTACATGAGCATTTAACTTATAGGGATGCAAATAAAAATATATAATATTTAGAATAATAAGCACCCATTACATTAAGACTATATACTGAGATAAAGAAATGTCATAAAAATGACATATCCACAAAAAGTGAATAGCATGGGCCATTGGTCTGCCCACCTCCACATTCAGGGAGATGTGATCGCTACTTGCCCAGAGAGTCTCCATTCCCTCTTGCTGCTCAGAGGAAGCCACTTGTCAAACTGAAGATGATCCCAGGGTTTAAAGTTAGCATTTTTTTAAAGACTTCACTCCTAAACAGGAGCCAACTTGGGCTTGTCCTCACTTAGAAATAAGAGATCTATTTCTGAAGGAAGACTTGTGTTAGTATAATTGAGGGCACCTTTGTAAAAACTTTCAGTGGTAATTCTGACCATGTGTTATTTTTGTCTAATACATTTCAGAACATCCCTGCCATGTAAGTTGAAACTATTTTGGAATGTGGAGCTGAGATTATGACTTGAGTTTTTCTGACTCCAAAGTCCTTGTTTTTTTTTTTTTTTTTTTTTACCACTTCGACCCTTGTAAACAAGTGCTTGTGACTCATCCACTTAGTAATTCAACACTTCTTTACCAGGTGTCTGCAACATGCCAGGAACTGGGCCATATGCTTGGGGATAAAGTGACGAACAAGTCAGACACTGTTCCTGTTTCCCTGGGGCTTCCAGGCTCTGGGGAAGGTGCTGAGAGAGAAATCTATGGATGGAGGACCAGTTGGGAGAAAGACTTACCCATTCCTGTAGACTTCAGCATTGCCCTAACTGGGCAAGCCAACACCTCAGCTAGTATCCTTTAGAATGTTGTATTTAAGGAAACATAGTTAAGCCAGTTACCCTTCACCCTAGAGTCATTTGGAAAATATATATTTTCAGGCTTTATTGTAGATAAACATTAAAAAAAAAGTTCCTATTTAAGCTAAAGAATAAAAGACTTAGAATTGACCCAAAGATTGAGAAAAAAGCTCCTCCTCTACACATCTATGTATAAAGTACAGAAAAGTGATACTACAGATTTTAGAGATAGAGGATAGATGGGATGGAACTTAAACACAGCAGGTCTGAAGGCTGACAGAAGGATCTGAAATTCTAGCTCTGTTTCTTGCCATGTGACCTTGGACATGTTACATGTTACTTAACCTCACAGGACACCAATTTTTATTAAGCGGGTTAAATAAATTAGTAGATAAAAATATCTTATAAGAGAAAATAATATATAGCAATATTTAATAAAAGTTTGCTCTGTTTTTCTCATATGAGAAAATCCCACAGGCCAATCTAAAAAACTCAGAAGAGTAGTCCTCACATTCTTTTTCTGGGACCTTGACATGTTCCTTCTTCTCTGGTTTAGCTCTTCTTAGATCATTTGGGTCTCCTATTTCCCTGGTTTTCCAAATGGCCAATTGCTGTATCGTAATGTCTCTGAAACTGATGTTTCACCCACTCTTTGTCCTTGGGTATTGTGGTAAATTAAAACAACTTCAAATCATTTGCTACTCATCCTGTTGAGTGGAAGAATCTATTTACTGTTTCCTTGAATCTAGCCTGAGTTTATGCCTCACATCTTGTTTAGTCAATAGAATGCAGCAAAAATGATGTCCTAACAAATGGTCAAAAGGCACATGAAAAATTGCTCCATATTACTAGCAGTCAGGGAAATGCAAATCAAAACCACAATGAGATACCACCTTACACCAGAGAGAATGACCCACATGGGCAACAAGTGCTGGCAGGGATGTGGAGAGAAAGGAACATTCCTACACTACTGATGGGAATGTAAACTGGTCCACACACTGTGGAAAGCAGTGTGGAGGACCTTCAAACTAATGAAAATGGAACTACCATTTGACCCTGCAACCACTCTTCTGGGAATCTATCCAAAGGAGACCTCAACGTGGGTACAAAGGAGCACTGTGCTCAAATGTTTATTGCAGCACTATTTATAATTGCGAGGACATGGAAACAACCCAAATGCCCCCAAAACAGACAATTGGATGAAAAAGATGTGGTATACATACACAATGGAATATTACTCATCAACTAAAAATGACAAATTTGATGAATTTATGATAACATGGATGTACCTAGAAGAAATCATATTAGCAGGAACAAGTCAGAAAGAAAAAGACAGAAACCAAAGTGTTTCACTAATATATGGAACATAGAAAAAACAAAAAATCAAAAGGAAAAGTAAAAACAAGCTAACAACCTAACTATAGTACACGACTGGAGTAGGAGGGGCCAGATGGAGCAGTCAGGGAGCGGAGATGGTGGGTGACCCCCAGGGATTATAATGATGTGAAAAAAATATATATATAAATAAATTATTTAAAGCAAGCAAACAAATATTTAATAAAAATGATGTCTTAAAATTCTGAGACGAAATGATAAGCAACCTTGGAGCTTCAGTTTGGGTGTCTCTAAGCACACACTTAGGGGAAGTCAGTCACCATGTAAGATGTTCTACCGCTCCAAGCCTACCTGACTAGAAGGAGCATTAGTAGGAGTGTTGATAATTGGCAGCTCAAGACTGCTCCAACACCCAATCATGCTCTCAGATTTCACATGGGGCAAGATGAACGGTCCCTTCAGTTGCAGATTTATAAGGAAAGAAGCTAGTAGGGTTTAGGTGGTTTGTCTTGGAGCATTACATAAGAAGAAGAAGAATTTAGAAACACAGTGTAGGAGCAACAGCTTTAAGCATGTGAGGTCAGGTATAAAACAAAACATGATGTTGAAGAAATGATGTACACTGGTGAATCTGGGGGAAGCTGGCCTCATTAATTCTGTTATCTATTTCCATGTTGCTGATCTAACTAGAGTTGAACTTCATGTGTCCTTCCATTACTGTAAAGTTTGCTTTTCTTTTCTTTTTTTTTAAAGTTTGCTCTTATGTTCTCTACAGCTAAAAACATAATCCAGAAGAGGGATGCTGAGAATAACTGAGAGGCAGAGCTGATTCACAAAGCAGAGGCAATAAAAGGAAATGATTCATATGTTAAGGATGTGAAATTCCATTCAACAAAACTTTATTGAGTGCCTAGGTTGTGTGGCCTACTTATTAAAGGTGTACAGATGAACCCTGCCTGGGTGTTTGGGTGAATGTGGGACCAATAAATCCCTTCCAATATGTTAAGCCTTATCCCAAAGGCTATGTGCAGGGTTCTGTTCATGTACAGCTCAACATGAAAAGGTCAGGAAAGACATCATGGAGGAGGTGGGATTTGAATGGTCTATTGAAGAACGGCAAGGAGGCTACCAAGGCATCACAGGCAGGCAGTTGTGGCACAGCAGTGCAATGCATGCAATCCAAAAGCTAACTGCTAGCATGCCCTTCCTGGTTGTATCACTATACATTTTGTAGACTAGAACAAGTTGTAATCTTTCTGGCTCTCACTCTTAAATAACAGTCTCAACAACTGTGGCATCAAAAGAATTAAAACATGGCAGTCTCTTCAAATAATAACTGGTACATTGCAAGCATGCAGTAAATAGGATCTGTAAGAGAAAATAAGCAACATAGGCAATGATAGATGATAGATGAGAAACAGGTGGATGAACTGTTAGCATTTCACAATGACCAGCACGGAATTGACAGGAGTGGCCTGTGCTGACAAGCTGTAGGAGATGGCACTAGAGATGACAACAGACATTGGATAGTAAGACATCTTGTTCACAGGATGTGGATTTTATCTTCTAAGGCAGCTAGCTATGCTTCACCATGATGTATCTCTGGAAGAAATTATCAGTATCCCTGGTTGGGCAGAATATCTTTTCAAAGCATTTTTAACGGTATAAATCCCTGTTATTTTGACAATGCACACTGCAGAGATAAAGGCAGGCAAATGCTTCCTGCTCTATGAAGTACTCTGTCTTCAGGGTACTGGATCTGTCACATCTAAGAAAGAGGAAGATATGGGACTTGTTCAATGTTTAAAAAGAGTATGACTTTTTTTTTAAATTGAGGGTATGAGGGGTATGAGGCACCTGGAATACTGTTGATAAATATGAAGTCATTGATTGCAATTGATGAAGATCATAATGTCTTGTATTTTAGAAATGTGATTTTGAAGAAAGTATTAGCATGGCAGAAGCTGGATAAAACTGAAGCAGATGCCTGGATAGGAGACTATGACAATGATCTGTGATATAGATAATAAGGGATTTGATAAGAGGAGTGGTGGAGAAAGAAAAGGGAACGTAGACTCTATGGAGAAATATATGAGGTGAGTCATAAAAACTTCCAGATCACTGCATGCTCTTGGATTCCTCTGCCTATGACAGGGCTCCCTGGCCTTATAGTAAGCATTTCCATCTTTTCTCTCAGGACAGACTGAACAGATTGGCTCTTCACTCAAATTTGTGAGTTCCTACACCACAGCACACCCTGTTTTGGGCTATAAAAGTAAAGATTGCAATTGTTCTCACCTAGGATGATCTCACTGTATATATTTGAAAAAACCCACAACTAATCAACTAATCTTAACCTACCAGTTTGTGGGTTTTTTTTTTTTCAGTGGCATGCCAGAACCACAAGAAGGTTATTTCTTAAAACTCATAATCAGGTGTATTTCCCACAGGTTGGTTTAGCAACCAGGTATAGACCTCATTTCTGAACCCTGACTGACTCAGGAGGTTGCCTTCTCAATAAAGCGGAGAAAAGAGGGGAGAGGAGGGCAGCCAAAACCATTCTGTCTTCACACCCAAATCCCCAGGGATTAGACTCATCATCATATTGTGACTCGAGGCTTCTGACAGGAAAAGCCAAAACATAAATCCCCTCCATTGTAAAACCACGCGGGAAATAAGCCAGCCCATGTTTGAGAGACTCATTCACAAGATCGCTCTGATCTCCAAAAACTTCACTCAGCATCTTGATGCCTGTGGTTCCCCTACCTAGAAAGCCTTGGGTCTCGCCCACTGGCTGCTGCTCTCTTCCCAGGGGAAGAGGAAGTTGCCTGTGCGGATGCTTTTACTCTCTCCAGCTCTGAGCTCATTAACAGAGGGTACTTCTTGGAAGTATGTCCTCTGGTGCAAGAGCAAAAAAATTTTTTACTAGACTTTTTGTTTTACAATGATTGAGATGACTATATAATTAAACATTATATGTTCAGGGCCGGGCACGGTGGCTCGTGCTTGTAAGCTTCAGCCTATGAAGCGGCTGGGGCTAGGGATCGCGGTTCGAGTCCCACCTGGGGCCTGTAACGAGACCTAGTTCCAAAAAATAGCTGGGCTTGGTGGTGCGCGCCTATGATCCCAGCTACCTGGGAAACTGAGGCTGGGGATTGCTTGAGTCTGTGGTACCCCGGGCAACAAGAGCCTGCGGTTCCACAGGCAAAAATAGCGAGACCTAGTCTCAAA